>CM023482.1:35829494-35931334 GCA_013339685.2 Hyalomma asiaticum
AAAGAAAGCCAGTGCACTTCGCCGGCGGCGCGTAGGCGTCACCTGACGTCTTTTACTACGTCACAATGACACCAGCGCCAGTCTTTACAGTGGTGCCCGTCGAGGCCAGTTTTGTATTCACAAAATCCTAGTTAGCTTTAGGGATGGTGAGAAACACTAGCACAGACTGCTGTCAGCACTGAACTATGCGATGTCACGTTAATGCGCTTTCTTAGGTATACAAACAACGTCGTCGTCGTAAGCATACGAAGACACATAAGCACGTCTGATCAATTAGGAAGGCCTAAACAATAATGTACGCCATCAAACGGTAGAGAAAGCAAGCAGCCTGTAGAGTCAACGAGGCATATCACCAATATCCTGCGAGATGCGAGAACCAGGAAGCAGCAGCAATACCCGCAATCCAGGCAAGCGTGCACATGGCCAAGATCGATGCGGTTCAGAGAGATCGACAGGGAGACAACGCCCGCTGTGCAGGCGGCCTGTGCACTCTGCTTCTTCACGTCACGATACGTACACCAACCTTTCCCATTCAAACCCAGCACAAAAAAATTTCACTTCGGCGGTCAAGCCCCGCGACGTTCAAATTTCGGCCAAAGTAGCTAATGTCCTAGACGGCTATAGTTTCATAACTGGGTTGGTTAACTACTTGGCGTCTTACCGTGGACTCGTACGTACGAAACTCGCTACCGCCAAAGTGTTTCTTTGGTTTAATATTTTTCTCGCTCTAACCTTTTGTATAGAAAACCAAGGCCAAGACCCTGCGTGTTAATTTAGCGGCTATAGGTGTTGCCTTGCGAAGCTGGAATGGAAGTCGCGGAAACGAATCCCTGCCACTGTTGTAAATACTCCCCACCTTCCCCCCCACCGCCACCGAAAAAAAAAAAACCCCAGGTGGTCAAAATTACTCAGGAGCCCTCCACTACGGAGTTTTCCACGTAATCATAAATGGTTTTGGCACGTGAAACCTCACCAGTTAATATTATTAATATCAAGACTAAGTTACAGCTTCCGCGAAGGACGAGCGCGCGGTTAACACATGCAAGCGGCGAAGGCGGAAGTTCTTTGTCCACAGGGGATGCCTGCTGTGGCAGTGCGACAAATGTTCCCTTTCCCTCCATTCTGCCGAGGTGAGGGCGTGACGTCGTAGCTAATGGGAATTTAGACGCCATTTCCCTGGGACTGACGTCCGTTTTTTAGTCAATGAGGCGCATCGATGAAGGCGCTTACCGGACGCTAGTGACGTATGCTATCGGGAAAACAGCGGTAATTTCGTGCTATTGCATTTCACTACGCATTCTGGAATAATAGTATGGAAGTACCCATCAGAATTATGAGTACATATATATACCACAAGGATTGAAATTAATAAATGCACCGTGGTAGACATAGTAAGTGCTCGTTGCACTTCAAGTGTTAAAACACAGAATAGTAATAATAATAAATAACAATTATACGCAGTATGAACTAGGGGACATCGCAATAATTAGGTGCTTTTATACAAACAGGTGCAAATGTTCCCAGAAGTAGCTTTCAACGCACAAAAGCACAATTCAAGTCTATGTATCCTATACGCTTATTTTAAGCAATCAGCATTTCCGTTTGCATAGGGGTTCGCTTAGTTCGTTCTAGCTTCTACTCGTGCTTCGATCAGAAACCCTGTTATGAACCACTTAGATTCCGAGTATCCTCGAATCGTGCGAATGGGCCTTCGAAGCGATGTCAGTAACATTACGCTGTCTGTCATGTGCGGGTGCTGAACGTGGAGTATTTGGTGGCGATTTCAAAGAAACACCAACCTTGCCCAATCGGTGTCATCTATCGCCGGCAGCTCTCTCTCGAGACCGATTGCGCGCAGTGCCAGGTCTGTCTTGTCGCTGTTGTCTTCTTCCGAGTGCCGATGGCGGAAGTAATGCTTGATCTGGTCCGGTATCCAATATGGCGCCAGGCTGCTGCATTCTGACGCGTGCGAGTCTGAGCGGACACTGTCCCTGGCACTGAAGGAGGACACAGCGCCTATGGTCAGCGATGTGCCGGAGGTCGTGTCTGTCTCGGGCGGCCGGCGGTTGCTGGCCTTAGAAATTGCGAGAACCGGAAAGGGCGGTTGCGGCTTTCTCGTGCCACCTGCGGAGACGTGTGCAAGATGCCATGTCACTGATTTGACTCCTCAGGAGATCGAAGAGGAAATGCATAATACGGCATTCAGTATTGAACCACGCGTCTTTAAATGCAGGTCAGGAAAGGGAGAGCATCACAACCTCGCTCCCCCTCTCATACAAAACACGATACCGCCTTTCATTTTGAAATGAGCGCCGCCAAACAGTGCATGCGGAAAGATGTATATATGTGTATATGCTTATAGAGGGTGCCCCACTCACATGTAACCAAGTTTTTTTAAATGATGGAGCGTGCTAGTGAGTTGAAACAAAATAAGCGGTGTTGAGAATCAAGTGTTGTCCTAAGGCAATGATTTTCTTTCGCTTCGCAAAGCCAATAATTAGGTTAAACTGATGAGCTATATTTTAATAATTCGCTTCTGGAAGAAAATGTCTACACGGAAGATGTAAATCATTTTTGTAAATGAACGGCTCAGGGGTTTACAACTAATTACCTTTGATTGATCTTAATGTGATCTTGAAGAAAGCGCGCGAAATACAAAAATGGCCGTGTGTATGGCCACTAACTCAGTGCCCCAGACGAATACATGCGTCTAGGATGATTGATTGATTGACTGATTGATTGATTCAATCCAGATGAACACTATGAAATGCCCCCTCCGGTCTTCCGTTTTTCCCGTTACGATGTAATTTTTGATGGTTAGAAGTGCATCAGATCTCGCAATATCCTTGCTGCTTCTATCACCACCTTGTTTCTCTCTACAGCTATTACTAAGCCAAACCGGCATCTACGTAAGCCAAACCGGCATCTACGGCACAGCCGCTTGGATGGCTTGGTCATACAACACAGAAAAACACTGCAGGCGCCTTCGCGAAAGACTAGCACATCACAACAGCCCACCGTCAGTGACGACTACGAGGGTAGGCCTAGCTGCCGACCCTCGGAGTAGCAGTCGTTCGCTGTCGACCGCGAGCTCGTCACAACGTGCTCATTTTCACATATACGATTAACATTCGCAATCATGTGTCGTGCGTTAGCACATGCGATTAGAAACCCAATTTGTCAACACTATATAATGCCCCCTCCAGTGTTGTGTGTTCCCCGTTACAACGTAATTTTTGCTGGTAAAAGCAGCATCAGATCTCGCAATATTCTTGCTGTTTTTATCACCACCTTCTTTCTCTCTAGAGGTACTACTAAGCCACACCGGCATCTACATACCGGCTGCGGCACAACCGCTTGCATGGCCAGCGTAAACGCGCTTACTATGAACATCCAGCTACTGGAACTTTGTACTCAGCAGCCAATACAAACTTATCTCCTCCGGTTAAGTAAAACAGCACCGGTACTTACGGTATTTATTCACTGTAATGTATGGAGCCAACGTGTACCACTGCTGTCATATTCACAAATGGTATGTGACCTAGCCAGCGCACACTCGTGGTAATGTAAGGCGAATATATACCGCATGCACTTTCGCTTGACATACGCAGTTTCTGTTAAAATAAGCTTGGCCATCGCGCTTTTCCGTCGAATTATTGGTGATAGCTTATGTTACAAAAAGTGACATTAAGATACCGCGCGTGCAAGCAACACATCATTTTGTGATATCCTGGAATCTATGCTGGCCGTCTCTGTCAGGGAAAAGGTACCTTTTCACTGGGCAGTTCTCGGCTATGCCTTTTTTCTGAACTGCTGTGACAGCGCGCAAAGCATCTGTGTTGTGTACCTGCTTTCCGTATTGGCAAAAAAAATAAGAAAAACAACAAGGAAACTGCAGTACAGGGGCGGGAAACGCAAGATAAGACCCTCAAGAAACCGTTTCTCCGCTCGCGCAATAGAGAACACATGCGAGAGCGACCGTCCGAGTGTGCGGTAGTTCCAACTCTCTCCGCTGGAGTGGCGGATGACCCTGCGAAAACTTGAGGTTGGGCTTCCTATGCTGACACCCAGTGCATGATTATTCAACTTGGCTGGCCATTGGCAGAAAAGACTTACGAACGCAAAGCTTGTAAATTCGACCCCTGAGGTTTTCCGGACCGCGGGGGCCTTTGGTACCGACCGTTTGGCTAATTTCGTGTGAGGCTGCTAGCGTATTCTCGATGTAATTATTCACCTCTTAAGTGAAGATATCCGAGAAAGAAGCGAGGAATCGGAGCCAACTTAACTTGTATTATGCAGGATTTGCTAAAAACAACAATGAAATCACGATCTCAAACCTGTGACAAAGCAGTCTAAAAGGCTACGCTTCAGAACTTTGGGGTCACACTAATTCATTGATTTCTGGGAATTAGCGTCCCAAAGCCACGATATGATTATGATAGACGCCTAGTGGACGGCTCCGGAAATTCTACCACCTGGAGTTCTTTACACGGTCCCTAATATTTCCGTACATCGAAATGCAGCCGCCGAGGAACGAGATTCCATCCCGCCACTTTCGGATCGTCAATCGAATACGACAGACATTGGACCACCATGGCAGGGCTGCGCCACAATAATAAGATCGGTAGAAGTTTCTGTTTACGCAGTCTTCCCAACGAAGAGCGTCAACCTCAAAAACTAGCCAATGGCCGTCAAACATGGCAGCTACGAGCTATCCAATCGCTTTCAACCGATGCAGCGAGACGTTCTGAGCTGTAGTATATTTGAAGCACGGCCCCAGACTTCGAGTTTACTAGTTTGTGCACGCAGTGTTTATTTTGATCCTTGACAGCTAATGCCGCCGTGCCGCACATCATAACTACGCAGTTTTCAGGAAATGAATGCACAGCTTGCATCATATCCAACACATTGCAGCTCCATAAGTTCGAAAATTCTTTCAAACGTCTCTTCCACACTAATTACACGTTTCAGGTATGTTTTCTTTGCATCGGAGTCCTGCAGACGCCAGCCGAACGTCTGTACTGGACCACTCCGTATGACCATGAATGTAATTTACAAGCCCCCGTAAGATTCATGTACAAAATATTATGGAACCTGATAAATACGTGAAATCAGTATATATCTAGTAGGAAGACATACGAAATTGCCGTATAAGGAACTGGACGTTTCATCAAGGATATGTTCCTGAAAATATGTTCAGTTTCATCAGACTCATCTCGCTCTGAATAATGTGCAGCAGTAACATAAAAAGCAGCCATCATATTGAAGGTGAGGGGGAGGAGGCCACAAATTAAGGAGATTTGTTTAAGAAGTGTTACTAGGCTTATGCTAGTCCACGAATCAACGACACCTTTACAGATGAGACATATCCGCATCAAAAATACTCAAGAATCTGACCCTGGAGGTTTGGTACAAGTAGCGAGATAGCAGCCAACATACTCCAAAGAGGTTTCGCTCACAGAATCCCGAGACAAATATAGAGCCGAAACCAGTAACCCCTCATCGAAGATCAAGCTATACAATCGAATGAAGGCTGTAAATATATAAAGCTAAGCTCATAATTAAACGTGTACAGGAAGTGGCAAGCGCTCACCTTTCTGGCCTTCCAAGTTTCTCTCCAATAGAGCGACGCGCTCCATGTTGGGCGCGTCAACAGCAGCCGCCTCTCTTGGCCACTCTCGTCGGAACCCGTTGTCCGTGGCCGCGTCACTGTTTTCGCACCGAGGCTGTTCCGCTACAGCGACTACTTCCCCTTGGCTGGATGTGGAAGTCGGTTGATCGGGGTTTAAAAAATGGCGTACCCGAAACCAGTGGGGCACCTTCCCTGCGAACGGAATACCATAGCTGATGACGATGATGACCTACGGCGCTTACCCACCAGGGGGGATTGGCCAAGAGTTATTTGACAATTACGCTTTGATTTGAAGTAATTGAAAGGAACAGATAAAAAAGGAGGATTTGAAGGGAATTTACTTCGTGTAATTGTGCATGTTAAGTATCCAAACCAGACAGATTATTCACGAAACCTGTACAGATGCATATCTTATCTTTTACAGCACACACGGGTAGAGTAGTCTATCTTTACGCTTAACTTCAGTTTTATTTTTTACAGGAATAATCAAAATCGTTTGTGATTTGCCATTTGTATGAAATTACAAACAGCATCGAATACGTCCCTGTGGCAATATTCCAGTACTGAGGCAGCAAAAGACTGAGCTATTTCAGTTGTGAAATTTAGTCCCCACTTAGAGATGGGAATTTCTAGAAGTCTTTTTGGATGAATTTGTAGCGACGGCAAACGAACAAATAATGTTGTGTGCTTTCAATATCACGACAGAAATGATAGAGGGGCGATAACACCATACCAGCCCTGTGTAAGTAAAGATTTAGCGGGGGGACACGACATCGAAATTTGCTGAGAAAACGCATCGAAATTTGATGACAATTTGCATCGAAATTTGCTGTCCGCTTGTCTTGATGGACACCGCTTAGATTTCCATGAGTGCTTTAAATGTCCATATTCCGACCAAGCTGTGATAGATTCCACTGAATCTGTTGGGAAAGAAAACTATGCATATCTGATTTCCGTTATATACTGCACTACCGGAAAAACTGATATTATCGGTCATTGAAGTGATGCTCCAGCTAAAGAGTTGGCCATCTCATTTAAATAGAACCCGGAATGACCCGGTAACCACAGGAATTTTACGAGACTCACCATAGGAACAGCTGATCGCAAATAACGTCGTCTTCTTCTTTGTCGTACGCAGCAGGTACTGCTCCACGAGGGGTTCTTCTGGAGATATCTCGATGGCAATATTTTGGTGAACATTAAAATGCACATGCAGTAAAATTACAATAACAGTGTTTATTTACAGTGCGTGCAGACGTTGTCCTTGGACAATTTTACGAAACAAAAAGTAGTTCAGTTTAACAACCTACTCGTAACCAAAGATGGTTTGTACCAGCGCTCAAGCAGACTCTCCAACTATAGCACGATCACTAAAGCACAAGTTTTGAAATGTGCGACAGTTCCCAGCATCACAATAAAATTTTTACAGCCCCACCGCACCCTTGGGATGCCCATTCCAAACCACGGCATGGTTTGGTGGATTTTGCAGTTCCCATTATTAATGAATGGAATTGAGGCCGTCTCACTGATGTAAACCCAAGGAACGTGCTTGGCGCGCGTTTGAGCACAAGTCTAGTTCGGCTCCCGCTGGAAACAAGAGCATGGCGTCGTTCCGGCTGCAGCATAGACATCGCATTTCCTTTTCTCTTCGTCGACTATGCCCTTGAGCACTTTTCTGCAGACGGCCTACACAAGCAGCTGATCTTTCGTCAGTGCTCCTGTGAACGTGCGCTGATCTATCTATCTATCTATCTATCTATCTATCTATCTATCTATCTATCTATCTATCTATCTATCTATCTATCTATCTATCTATCTATCTATCTATCTGCCCTTAGAGTAGACACGAAGTTACAGTATGCAGTAACCACAAATACAAGAAAAGTACTCGATCATAATTACAACGTTAGCCCCAATAAGAAGAATAACACCACTCAGTGCACGTTAAAGAACCCCAGGTGGTTGAAATTTCCGGAGCCCTTGACTACTGCGTCTCTCACAATCAGAGCTGGTTCTGGGACGTTAAACTCCACAAAACAACAACAAGAATAACACTGTGAATCACGTAGTGACATATTAAGAAGTCCAAAGGCTACACAAATTGCAATGAAGAGAAAAAAAAAAGAAAGAAAACGTAGGAGTCATAGTGCACTTTACGGCATAACATTATCTGGCATGCTGTCACTTCAAAGGCTGCAGTTACTGTACTATATGGTCATGCTCCCAGCGGAAACACGTATAGCTATAAAGAACTTGGAGCATTTCTCCGAAGGGAACCCTGATGGGACGCGAAGCAGCAGCGTTGCGCACGGGTGGCGTCACGGGTTGAACGGCGCTAACGCGGGTGCTAGAAAAACAGTTTGAAGCGAAACTCGGTGTAGCGTTTACTGGTGTAAACGTTTGTTTGAAACGTAGACACGCGAGGCGAGCGGGCGTTGGAGCCAGCAGCTGCGGGCGCTCCGGCGGGTGAGGGAGAGAGTGACGTACGCGCGCACCTGCGAGGGAAGCGTGCGAGGGGAGCGTGACGTCAACGCCCAGCTGCGGCGTCACCTACTTGGCACCGCTCCAACACCTGCGCCGAGGGAAGCGCGTTGCCTCGCGCTTGTACGTTCGGAGGGACAGCGTTACACAGGCTAGTCAGAGCTGCTTCGCATCTAAAAGGCGATAGGGCAGACACAGGCGTTCGCTGGGCGTTTCACACCAGTGATATACTGCCCTCAAGGTAAATCTTGATAGCGATAAGCCGACCCATTGGTTATCGCACAGCGGTCTGCATGCTATGGCTGTTCCAACGGGCTGTTCATACGGCGTACCTTACGGAGTGCGGCAATCACGGGGCGCAAACTGGAGTGCGGCGATCACGGGGTCTGTCTAGCGGATCTTAATCACTTTCAGTGTGATCTAATTGTCGTAGCTGACTGGTGAAAACATTGCTTAATGGAACTAAATGTTCGTAAGTGCGAAGTCATGCGTGCGTCCCGGACAACTAACAGCATGCACACATATTACCTAAATAATGTTCCCTTTGATTTCGCTGATTCTTACAAGTACTTCGGCGTGCACATTACCTCTATCCTGGAACCTCCATACCAACTACGTCACACGCAAAGCTAACCGAATTCTTGCCTGCCTACGCCGTAACACTTTCAATTGCCCCTTCGCATCTGAAAATGCTTGTTTACACTACTCTACTACGCCCTAACTAGAATACGCATGCTCTGTTTGGGATACTCGTATCGACAAACAAAGCAGCTCAAGAGAGCTCGTCCAAAATAATTTCGCACGTTTCATCCTGTGTAAATGCAACCAGACCGCAAGTGTGACTGCCATAAAAGCTAGTCTTGCACTAACGCACACTTTCCTCTCGTCGCAAAATTGTACGTTTAACTATTTTTCACAAACATTTCTATCATTCAGCACTCCAAAGCGACCTCATTTCTCCACCAAAGTACGTATCACCGCATATCGATCGTCGTTAAAAGGTTGGGCTTTGATCGTGTTGCGCGAACAATCTAAACTTTCAATAGTTTATTCCTCGCTCATCAACGCATTGGAAGAACCACCTTCCTACAGATACCATGTTAAGTGATGATGACCACTTATTTCGAGTGGCTTTACCTAAAGTTGTATAATAGAGTCCACTCTCTAACCAAAGGCTGTTTTTCTCCTACATGTGCGCACTTCAGCGCATCCTGTTTAATCACTCTTACTGCGTTCTTTTTCTTTTCTTTTGTGTATTCTTCCACTCACTCGACAAAAGTGAGGAGAGCCAGGTGGACTCCCTCATTAGAAGCGCATTTAAGGCAGCACTCGGTCTCCCCATCAGTACAAAGAGCCCTATATGCACTAAAAAAGTTCTTAGAAGATACAATTATCCTCTGCAAATATTAACTTTGGCTTGACTCCACAGACCCAATGAATAGTGTCACCCTTGTGTATTCAACAGTGCTTTTTGGTGTTCTCACATGTTTCAGATTATGTCTAATTACTTATGTTGTGTGTGTTTTGTATCGCACAGACGAACATATGAACTATTCTAATCGCATGTGCACACGCTTCCTATGTGAACGTCGGCATGGAACTCTAATCCACGCACTGTCGAACTGTATATAGCGCTGACCTTTTTAGTGTGACAAATGTGTATGTCTTGTGAAACTTTCTTTCTTGCTGTTTTTTTTTTACCTCTTTATTGAAATTTTTCTGAGATTGCTAAGCGAGAAGGAGTAGCCGGTGCCATACTAAAGGCACCAACCTCTCCTATTCACCACTTCAATAAAAAAAAAAAAAACACCGACAGAGCGACTGTTAGCACTTCGTATGCACAACACCTATGCTGAGCTCAGTGCGGCGGTCCTCATCTCTCAGAGGAATCGCCTAAGTCAAACTGCAGCAGGCAGGACAATACTCAGTAGGGTAGGAATCTCTCCGTATCCACAGCACCTTGATGAGGAGCTGGTCAACGTACCTACGGTGGTCCGCAGGCAGATCACGATCTCGCCAGTGCCAAGAAATATGTATCGCGGCTGTCACGCTGAACGACGTGCTGCGAGAGTCAAGTGGCTCCGAAAACAGCTCGAGTCAGCGCCCAACGTAACATACGTCGATGCGGCCAGTTACGACTGGCACAAGCAGGTAATTACGGTCGTTGACAACAACATGAGGCTGCTGATGAGCGCCTCCCTACGTACGACCTCGGTCACAAAGGCAGAGGCAACTGCCATCGCCTTAGCATTGAGGTTTCATGAGCGTAGAGGAGAGCCATCAGTAATTCTATCCGACTCCCAAGAGGCATGCCGGCTCTTTTTAACCGGCCGCCTTCCCACCACGGCGCTTAGGCTGCTAGGACCCACACCCACTCGCCACCATCGGCTGATCTGGTGCCCGGGCCACGCAGGGCTTGAGGGCAACGAAAGGGCGGACGCTCTAGCTCGCGCGTTTTGTAACCGAGCGGAGGGTCCCTCTAATTCGTTAGCCATACCAATTCTAGCTAGGGAGATTCTTGTCCACCAGCGCTTCACGCGACAAAAATACGGGGCGCCTCATAAGTCCCTTAGTGGTGAAGATGCCGCCGATCTTCGCAAAATTCAGACAGATGTTTAGCCCCATCTATTGAAACTACACGCAATATATCCGACTCTATACCCGGCCATGTGTCCGTGGTGCGGCGGTAGGCCGACTCTCTACCACATCTCGTGGGGATGCGCGAGCAAACCAAGCGATTTAGCCTGTTATCTCGGCAACACTTTAATTCCTAGTACGGAGCAGTGGGAGGCACAACTCGCCAGCTAGGACCTGGGGGTGCAAATGGCGCTCCTGGATCAAGTCCGGCGGGCAGCCAAAGCCAGTGGAGCCCTGGACGTAGGGCCCCAAACATAGAAGCTCCAAGTTCACCCTTCCCCCTTTCATTCTAATAAAGTTATTTCTCTCTCTCTCTCCCTAAAAATGTATAATCAGACGCATTTCTACTACAACGTTCTGCCTTTTCTACTGTAACCACTCCCCTCTTTATTACCTCTGACCCTGAGGGTAATAAATAAATAAGTAAATAAGTAAGTAAGTAAATAAATAAATAAAGAAAATTGGCAGATCCCACGTGCAGTGGGAATCAAGGAAATGCGAAGCACGCATCAGGAACGTAAAATGGATTTGCATTGTTGTCTCGTTATGTCGAGTTTGGTACATATGAAGTTAACGAAACGGCCGGAAGAGCACCATGACTGTGGCATGTAAACCATGCCGCTCATACACGCATGTCATGATTCTAACGTTATGACCTGTCATTTGCGTTCATCATGCAGTCGTGTTGTGTTATAGCAATTTTGGTATACATCCCATTAACGAAAGAAGTGGCATGTAAATCATGCCGCCCGTTACATGCATGTCATGCTTTTCATGTTATGACCTGTCATTTACGTTCGTGATGCAGTCATGTTGTGGCATACCAATTTTCGTATACATACCGTTAAAGAAATGCGTAGCATGTAAATCATGTCGCTCATAGCATACATATCATGATTTTCATATTATCACCTGCCATTTATGTTCGTCAGGCAGTCATGTTGTGCCATGCCCATTTTCGCATACATCCCATTAGCGAAACGTCCAGGAGAGCACCGAGACCGTGGCATGTAAATCATGCCGCTCATGACATGCCTGTCATGATTTTCATGTTATGACCTGTCATTTGTGTTTGTCATGTAGTCATGTTGTGGCATACCAATTTTCGTAAACATCCGATTAGCGAAACGGCCAGGAGAGCACAAAATCGTAGGCGGCTAGATAGATAGATCGATAGATACGCTCAAACTCGCCGAAGCTCCCTAAGAAATGCTTCGCATTTAATAAATAAATAAATAAATAAATAAATAATTAAATAAATAAATAAATGAGACCCCTTTGTATGCCCGTCGTGCGAAGGGTGGCCATCCATTCTCCGTATCACGGGTTCATGCCAGAGGCGGCCCCAAGAAATCAAATTACCTATTTGAGGCAAACACTCCGAAAGCAGGCAGCGCAAGGCGCGACATTAAAACACGGTGCTGTAGCACCACTTCAATCCTCTCAACCGAGCAAGGCGTGTCGGAATTGCCGGTGAGGTCCTGGACAAAAAAAAAAAAAAAAGAACGCACACACACCCACTGGACCTGCATATATATCGTCATAAATGTTTATACTACTACCGCTTCTAAAGTGTGCTAAGATAAACCTTCTGCCGGTGTACACTGCCAGCGTAGGAGATTTTCTCGACCCAGATCTAAATCGTCCAAAGACATTAAAAGGTGCGTTAAAGCGAAAAGTGCCAGACACGATCATGTCAGTCAGAAAATCCTGCACTAGTTCATACATTACTGACATGCAACTTCCGCATTTCAGAGATAAATTCGCATGTCATTCACTAGGTTAATGCACGCCTGACAATGGGTATGAGCGTTTCGAAGGAAGCCGTGGAATGTACGCGATAAAGTACGCAGAAATTACGATGACTTACAAACCTCACAGAACGACACTGAATTGAACGACTATGAAAATAGCACACTACGTGTTTTTCGAGGGAAATTCATGACCTTGGTCTTTCAGGCATTAAGGGAGATTTATTGCTCCCGCACCATTCAGAAAAAGAACACAAATCAGACTGCAGGAAGCGACAGTCGATAACTGAATGAATTTCCTGAAATATATTTTATGATATTTTATAATGACTGATGGGATTACGCTTGTCAATGCCACGATACCGTTATGAGGTTCACGTCTTAGTGCAGGGTTCCGTACAGCATTTGACACCGCCAGTGAATTTGATCCCGCCACCTCGAGGTCAGCAAGCAAACGCACGAGCCGCTAAGCTACAACGCAAGGTAGGTGCTTCAAGCAAACAGGTCCTTTTTTTAAGGCACCCCATCAGCACAACTTACATATAGAAAGACGTACAACGTTTCAGAGTGAAATGAAACAAAAATAGAGCGGCGGTGCCGTAAGCCACCACACATGCGCCCGCGCGCACACGCACACACCCGCGCACACACACACACACGTAACGTGTGTATATATATATATATATATATATATATATATATATATATATATATATATATTGTAAAGGGCGTTTTTTGAAGGCTGGCGTCAGACCCGACCGGTAGCTTGTTCAACGGCTGAAAGCACGAGCCCCGAGAGCGAGCGGCGAACACGAGCAGTGCGCGTTAGATCCAGACCCACTAGATCACACCGGAGAGCCTACCCCACTGTAGGGTTGGTTACTTTTCGCTACAATTACCCCCGGGATGCAAAGGGAGCCGTCCGGCGACCTAGCAGTTCGTTACTATGAGTGGATCATAGTACGGCTTGAGGCGCTCGACGCTGACAATGTCGCGTCCACGACGGCGCATGTCCGAAGACGGGTCGACGGGTTCAATCACGTAGTTGACAGGTTATGCGCGTTCAACAACTCAATAGGGGCCTTCATACTTTGGCAGTAACTTTGAGGAGAGGCCAGGCGCAGCGGTAGGAATGGAGAGCCACACCAGCGCTCCAGGGAGGAAGGTGGGTGCAGAGGTAGGGTCGCCGCGAATGCTCTTCTGACGCTCTTGGTCGCTGGACGTAAAGGCCCGTGCGAGGTCGCGGCACTCCTCGGCGTACCTCACTGTGTCAGATATGGGCGCATACTCAGAAGTATGTGGGCGGTACGGTAGAATTGTGTCCATAGTGTGCGACGGGTGCCGACCGTACAGTAGAAAATAGGGTGAAAAGCCCGTGGTGCTCTGCGTAGCGGTGTTGTACGCGTAGGTCACAAATGGTAGAATGATGTCCCAATTCGTGTGGTCCGAGGGGACGTACATTGAAAGCATGTCGCCGAGCGTGCGGTTGAAGCGCTCCGTAAGCCCATTGGTTTGAGGGTGGTACGCCGTAGTCGTACGGTGAACCACGTGGCACTCTTTAAGAATAGCTTCAACGACTTCAGAAAGGAAGACACGACCGCGATCACTGAGTAGCTCCTGGGGTGGCCCGTGACGTAAGATGAACCGATGAAGCAAGATGGAGGCAACGTCGCGCGCTGTAGCTGCCGGGAGCGCAGCAGTTTCAGCGTATCGCGTGAGGTGGTCAACTGCCACAATAACCCAGCGCTTTCGCAGCTGTCATGGGAAGGGGCCCGTACAAATCAATGCCGACCCGCCCAAAGGGCCTGCTAGGACAAGGTAAAGGCTGCAGACCCGGCGGCGAAAGGCGAGGTGGAGATTTCCGGCGCTGGCAATCGGGGCAAGAGCGCACGAACTTCTGAATGTAGCGGTACATTCCGCGCCAGTAGTACCGCTGTTGAAGGCGTTGGTAGGTCTTGAATGTGCCGGAGTGTGCGCACTGTGGATCGGTGTGGAAAGCCGTGCATATTTCGGAACGCAGGCTGCGAGGTACTACTAATAGCCACTGGCGGCCGTCGGGGCTGTAATTGCGGCGGTGGAGGAGGTCGTCGCGAATGGCGAAATCTTGAGCTTTACGGCGCTTTGCGCGAGTGGTTGGTGTCGATGGATCAGACAGCAAGCCTATTATCGAGGCAATCCACGGGTCCTTGCGCTGCTCGGCGGCGATGGTGTCAAGGTCGATAGATGAAACAGCAACCTCGGATACTGAGCAGCGAGCATTGTCGTCAGCCAAGGGAGAGCGCGAGAGGGCATCGGCGTCCGAATGTTGTCGTCCACTGCGGTACAGCAGGCGGATATCGTAGTCCTGTAGGCGAAGTGCTTAACGTGCAAGACGGCCGGAGGGATCCTTTAATGACGACAGCCAACAAAGGGCGTGGTGGTCCGTGACGACATCAAATGGGCGACCATACAGGTAAGGTTGGAACTTTGCAAGAGCCCATATGATCGCCAGGCATTCTTTTTCTGTGACGCTGTAATTGGTCTCGGCTTTAGTAAGCGTACGACTTGCGTAGGCCACAACATACTCAGGGAACCCTGGTTTGCGTTGCGCAAGGACAGCGCCGAGGCCAACACCGATAGCGTCCGTGTGTACCTCTGTAGGAGCCGTGGGATCATAGTGGCGTAGTATGGGAGGAGACGTCAACAAACGACGGAGCTTTGCGAACGCCTAGTCGCACTGTGACGACCACGCGTCGAGGGGCCCGTTACTTCCGAGGAGCTTCGTTAGCGGCGATATGATAGTGGCGAAGTTCCGAATGAAGCGTCGAAAGTAGGAGCACAGTCCCACGAAGCTGCGCAATTCCTTGACGGACGTCGGTTTGGGGAACTCGGCCACGGCCTGAAGCTTGGCTGGATCGGGGAGAATTCCGTCCTTGGACACGACGTAGCCGAGTATTGTTAGTTGCCGTGCTGCAAATCGGCACTTCTTGAGATTTAGTTGTAAGTCGGCTTCCCGCAAACGCGTCAAAACATCCCGCAGGCGTTGAAGATGCGTGGAGAAGTCCGGAGCAAAAACGACAACGTCATCGAGGTAGCACAAGCACGTGTGCCATTTCAAGTTGCGCAGAACGGTATCCATCATGCGCTCAAAGGTAGCGGGCGCATTACACAGTCCAAACGGCATGACGTTGAATTCGTACAAGCCGTCGGGCGTGACAAAAGCCGTCTTCGGTCGAGCGTCATCAGCGATGGGTACCTGCCAGTACCCCGACCGCAAATCGAGGGATGAAAAGAATTCTGCTCCTTGCAGGCTGTCAATCGCGTCATCGATTCGCGGTAGCGGATAAACGTCCTTACGAGTGACCTTGTTGAGTCGCCGGTAGTCCACACAGAACCGTACAGAACCGTCCTTCTTCGCGACGAGAACAACAGGCGACGCCCAGGGGCTGTTTGAAGGTCGAATAACATCGCGTCGAAGCATGTCATCGACTTGTTCGTTAATTACTCGACGTTCTGAGGGAGAGACGCGGTATGGACGTTGCCGAAGAGGCGGTTGGGTGCCAGTGTCGATGTGGTGGGTAACAGTGGACGTGCGGCCGAGAGAATTTTGCGCGACATCGAAAGAAGAACGAAATTCGTCTAGCAGGCGCAGAAGCTGGGAACGTTGGACCGGCGTAAGGTTGTCAGCAATGGAGGAACCAAATACATCGGCGGGTGACGAATGAGACGTGGAAACAGCACTGAGCGCACTGGAACTGGGACAGTCATCGGGTGCGTCGATAACTTGTGCGTCTTCGATCGGTTCCACCCTGCCAAGACATTCACCTCGCATCAACGGGACTATGTACGGGAATGGGTTCGTTACGAAGATAGCAGTGTTGCCCTGAGAAAATTCTACGGTCGCAAAGGGCACCAGCAAGCCTTTCCTAGTGCCAACGCGGTCAGACGGCGAAAGGAGTGCAACGGTGTCGGCGAGAGCGGCGCAGTAGCCAGACACAACCGTTGACGAGTTCGGAGGCACTCTGGTGTCTTCTCGGACGAGTAGCTTGTTCGAAGCGGCTGGTTCGCTTGCTGGCGTCAAATCTGAGAACGGCGAGAGTTCTATTTCGGCGGGTGCGCAACGAATGACGGCGTCGTGGCGCGAAAGAAAATCCCATCCTAAGATGACGTCGTGAGAGCATGCGGGAATTATGATGAATTCGATGGCGTACATGATGTCCTGTATGAAGACGCGGGCTGTACATACCGCCGTCGGATGAATACTTCGAGCGCTAGCGGTACGTAGTGACAGCCCAGAAAGTGGCGTCGTAACTTTTCGCAGTGCACGGCTTAGTTTTGCGTCCATAACTGAAACGGCGGCTCCAGTGTCCACAAGGGCAGATGCACGAACACCGTCGACAAACACGTCGATAATGTTCGACGGGCTTCGCTGAGGGCTTGCACAGTTCGATAGAGTCGCAGCCCTTGCATCGTGGACTGCGACGGCTAGTTTTCCTGGTCGCCTACAACGGCACGTGGCCGCATAGGTGACAGTGAGCGGCGTCGTGGAGACGGTGAACGGCGGGTAGACGAGGCTGGTCGTAGCGGCGGTGACATAGGCGGAGGTGGGTCGTAATACGGGCGGCTGGACCGGCTGGCGACGGGTGATGCGACTCGAGGCGGCTGCACGCGATCGCAATAACGGGCGACGTGTCCGGCGTAACCACACGCAAAGCAGATGGGACGGTTGTCGGAGGTGCGCCATCGGTTCGCTGGGGCAGGTGCCACCCATGTCGCAGGACGAGATGGACGGGGCGGCTGCTGATACGACTGCGTGCTGGACTGCAGCCGGGCCCTAGGACCTCCACCAATTGTAAAGGGCGTTTATTGAAGGCTGGCGTCAGACCCGACCGGTAGCTTGTTCAACGGCTGAAAGCACGAGCCCCGAGAGCGAGCGGCGAACACGAGCAGTGCGCGTTAGATCCAGACCCACTAGATCACACCGGAGAGCCTACCCCACTATAGGGTTGGTTACTTTTCGCTACAATATATATATATATATATATATATATATATATTGTGGGGTACACAGAATTTGACTGCTTCAAAATCTCGTCTTTCTGTGCGGCTCTTTTCCTTCATGTCGCTCTTCTCCCTTGCCTACCCCACCCCGCCACGCGGTAGCGGCGAGTGCGCGTTGCAAATGTGGCTGCAATCAGGAACACAAGTGCTACGCCTTTCATGCCCGAAGACGACCCCCGTTGTTCTTCCCTCCTGGGGCGCGTTGCTGCGCAGCGGCACCACAGAGGGAATCGCCAAACCACATAAGGTACGAAAGTGTCGTTAGTTTCGCCAGATATAAGCCGGCGCCACGGTATACAATGCCTAATTGATGGATTGCTCTTTAAAATGTCTACGGACTCGGACTGCACTGGCGCGGCGGACGGCACTCGTCCTTCTCGCTCTCTCCCCCATTTTCGCCGCTTTCTCTTTTTCTTTCTTCTTTTCTATTTTTTGTCTTCCTTTCCTTTTTTCTTCGCTCTCTCTCTCGTGGAGAGAGAGAGAGCGAAGTCTATGTGTGGGCGAGTTGCTTTTGCTTGACAGGCCAATCTTCTGTTGCAGTAAAGATGCTAGCAATCTTTCTTTCATTATTTTTATTCTTTAATTTTTATTATTTCCGTATATTCTCACCCCACTCATTCTCTTTCCACCCTTGTCCTTCTCTCCTTACTACAAGACAAAGTGTGGCATACAAGGCCATACTGGCCTGTGGTTAACATGTCTTGAATAAGGTCGGGCTCCGACCGAAACGTTGATGTAATAAACCGTCTATATATATATATATATATATATATTGTAATGATAATGAGCTCTGCCGTAGCTTGGGCGCTCGCGCTATATGCACAGGGAAGGAGAGGAAGACAAAGTAGAGAATAGAACAGCCGGCCCGCAGCTAAGGCGCTGTGTCTACGTCTCTCTTTTTTACAATGGCGCAGTCGACAAAAGACCGACGCTGAGGGCGTCCTCGCGGTTCATTGGTGCAGCAGGTGCTCCAGTCCAGGGACGCCGTCCAGGATTTCGCGACCATGGACCCCGCAACCCTTCTGTCGCCGGAAGCACGTATGGGACCCACGCCCACGCAGGGCCTCCTGTTACCACGCAATGGCGCTCACGCTTCCTGTGGTAACACCCCCTCGCCTAGACCTACGTCGGCACATGAGCCGCACAGGGACGCTGTCCAAGCGTCCTCGGACATGGACACCGCCGTCGGGAGGACAGAGCCCGCCGTATTTTCCGCGGATGCCTACATCGGGAGCACCGGGGGCACCGTCTTATCTGCAGACACCACGCCTGGTGCTCTAAGCGGCTCCCCGGACAATGCAGCGCAGCACGTGAGTGCCATCGCGGAACTGCGCGACACGCTCACCACGTTCCTTAACGCGTACCCAGCGCTCCCCGCCGGAACACCTAGCGGCTCCCCCGACAATGCTGCGGAGTTCTTACGTGTCATCAACATCCTCTCCGAAACGTCCGGCTTCATGCCGTCGGGGAGCTCCGGGTCCTCTCGTACTGCGTTGCCACCACCGGCCGCTTGGACATTACCGGTGTTCCGAGGCTTCCAAGACGACGCCGATCAGTGGATCGAAGCCGTGAACGTTCTCGGTGCCCGGTATGCCTGGCCGGACCACTACAAGCTGCTGGTGGCCATAAACAACATCGATGGTGCGGCCGCAGCATGGCACCGGTACGAGGGAGTCAGGCAACACTCCTGGAAGGAATGGAGCGCCAGACTTATCGCCGTTTTTGGACGGATTCGCCTCCACAGTCCTGTCACCAGCGGATCTGACCGGTGCACTACCGAGGAAGCAGCTCAGGAGGAGCGCCACCTCGAGGCTGTAGCTTCGAACTGCAGCTCATCGGCAGATAGCATCACGGCCTGCCCTGACGTGCTGATCGGTCCCAAGATTTGTTTGTCTACACAGATTTCAACACAAGAGGCCGCATTCCATCCCCGTCCCGCTAACTATGATTACACCGGCCATCCTGGCCAGCTTGCGTGCAAGCCACCTGACGACGACAAGCCATCTGTCATGACTCCCATTGCGTCCCCTGAGCGATGTGCAGACCGCAACCAAGCTTTGTTATTTGGCAGGGGATGTGCCACTGATCGCTGTCAACTTGATGCCACCAAACAGGCGTGCCAAGAAAACGCGGAGCCGCGTCTAAGGCCGTCGAGGCAGTCATTGGCCGAGTGTGCTCGCGTTCCCCATTGGCCCTGCGAAGTCCTTCCACAAGCTGACAAGGTCTTGACTCAGGATGAGGGCACCTCTAAGGACCTGCCGCTACAGCTGCAGTCGATCGGTGGCTGGAAGGCGGAACTCAAACCTCGCAATTTGGACGCCGCTGCTTCAGACAGCTCCTTGTCAAGACCTATAGAGCGCAGCTTTCCGTTAACCCTGGCAGCGACAACGCTGTCGAAATGGAAGTTACCTCGCCCTGCAACACGGGAGCTCGTCCATTTGTCGTGGACACTTACGAGAAGACCACACGTCACAGAGAGTATGCGACATCTGAAGGTGAACGGTCGAAAGCACGCTCCTTTGTCCATGTCAGATCTGCGGCGGAGGAGCAATAGGCGAAAAAAGCTCCCCCTACATCGCATGCGATACCGCCTGCCAGAGACATGCCTGGCAGCCTGCCCTGTGAAGCCACAGCGTGGCCGAGACCATCGACAGCCATGGCAAAGCAAGTACCGCTCGTTGAATATGTCCTTGGTGGTCCTGCAAGGGAAGTTGCAGCATTACCAACACCAGCAACGACCTACGCGGCACAGCCAGTGCCGGCCCCCGGAGGACTTCTTCAATGTTCTCCGGGGCAGACCACGGCGAGGCCGTGACCGTCCACAGCGGCACAGCCAGTGCCGCCCGCCGGAAAAACACCTCATATCTGCCTAAGCTCGCAGCGTGGCCGAGTGTAATGATAATGAGCTCTGCCGTAGCTTGGGCGCTCGCGCTATATGCACAGGGAAGGAGAGGAAGACAAAGTAGAGAATAGAACAGCCGGCCCGCAGCTAAGGCGCTGTGTCTACGTCTCTCTTTTTTACAATATATATATATATATATATATATATATATTTCCTGGAGAGGCTTGCTTGGGGCACGACACCGGTTCCGGAATGGAGCGCTTACCCTGTCTGCTCTTACAGGCTTTCCTGCTGATTTCTACTTCTGACGTGCTGCCTGATGCAGCCTTTCTATGCGGCGACACTTCATGCTCCGTGGAAGTGCCAGTGAATTCGACGCAACCGCCAATAGTGGACAATCATCAGTTCCTACGCCAGCAACCCTGGTCATCGACAACGATAATCAACGCCACTATCTTCGGGGGAGGCACCGCATATAAGCATTTTCCTGGAGAGGCTTGCTTGGGGCACGACACCGGTTCCGGAATGGAGCGCTTACCCTGTCTGCTCTTACAGGTTAGTTATTTAAACCGCTCTTGCTGTCCCCGCAGCAGCAATCGTTGCTTTCTTATGGTGTCGTGCCCAAGCGAACTGTTCTTTGCGTTTGAACGCTGTAGGAATTGGCTTCGCATGTATACCCATAGCCTGTTTTTATTGCTATCCGGTGACATTGAATCTAATCCCGGTCCTAACACAAACGAAGTTCTAACTACCATCCTGGCCACTGTCCAGAGGATAGATTCAAGACAAGAAGAAATAGTGAATGATCTGCGCGCCCTGAAACTTTGGCAGACATCTGTTGACGTCCAACTAAAGCAGATATCCTCCCGGATGCATGCCGTGGAGGCCGACGTCATGGCTTTAAAACAAAGCGACGGTTCATCGACTTCCTCGTCACAATTTTCCGGTGTCAACATATGCGAAAAAATTAAGGCTATTGAATCACGATGCGAAGATGCCGAGAACAGGTCACGACGCTGTAACCTCATTTTCTTTGGCCTACCTGACGAACCGTCTGAGTCCTGGTTCTCGTCCGAACAGAAGGTTATCCAATTATGTTCGCAGCCCTTGGGTATAACACTTCAATCCTCGCAAATTGAAAGAGTCGACAGGCTTGGCAGATACAACACTGATAAGTGCAGACCGATCATTCATCACAAAGCTCACTTTCTTTAAAGACAAGCACAGCATCATGGAAATGGGCCACAAACTGAAGGGCACGCTTTTTGCCATATGGTAGCCATTTAGTTGACCATTGTAAGAAGTGCACATGCGTTCCCATGTTTAAAAAAACAAAATTTATTGGTAAAGAAAAATGTAAGAAAGAAAGAGAAATTTTAGAGGCGTTCTATATCAACCAAGAAGGAGATAATTGTGTTAGTTCGCCCTCACTTGTACTATCACAGAAGGAGATAGACTTCATAAAAGAACGATTGTATTTGTGATTGTGAGTGTTTTGATGTGCGCATGTTCTTCTGAGAATGTATAAATAGGCTGGTCTTCACGCAATAAACATTCAGGTCAAATCTGGACACGTATCCGTGTCACAGAATTGCCTATCCGAGTTGGGTGGACTGGGTCGGTGTGAAGAGTCAGCCCCAGCGTGGACGCAGGTTCAGCCAATTTGCGCACGCGTTTCTCTTCGCGATCGTGACCCCAAGCCCGACTGGGGTGTTGAAGTCACTCACAACCAGGAGGGGGTCCCTGCCCGAAACTCTTAGCGCGCGGCTAAAGAGTTCAGAGAATGAAACGTTTGACAGTTTGGCAGAGCAGTATACGTTAAGAATATGTAACAGTGGCTCTGATTTGCGGACGGGAAGTAGAGTCACCATTACGAACGAGTAAGGGAGCTGGAGGCCGAGATCGACCATGCTGGCAGCATAGTTCTTGTGGACGCAAAGACAAGACGAGGGGTCCTGTGGAAATTTTGTGTAATTTGTCGTGGTGGCCCTTCCTGTCTCATGAAGGGCCACCACGGTGACCAATAGCTTAAAGGTTGAAATGAACAGTCAGAGGCTCGCCCGCTTAGCACGGGACCTGAGTCCCCGTCAGTTCCACTGTGTTATTAGTGTTGGGGAAGCCAATTTAGATTGCGTGTCCCGCCATTATCTGTGTTAAGAATTTCAGTTGAGGTTGTAGCTCCGGAGTCGACTCCCTGGGCTTGTACTACTGTCCCAGAGACAGAGCTACTGTCCTCAGCATCGTTAAGGGTAACTGTACGACGAGATAATTTGCTTGGGCGGAAAGATACATCCTTTAGGCTTCCCTTGCGCGCTTCACGGGCGAGCATGTTAGGCAGGGCCTCTGCTACTTAAGCGTTACCTTGAACATT
This sequence comes from Hyalomma asiaticum, assembly GCA_013339685.2. Taxonomy (NCBI): domain Eukaryota; kingdom Metazoa; phylum Arthropoda; class Arachnida; order Ixodida; family Ixodidae; genus Hyalomma; species Hyalomma asiaticum. The sequence continues at coordinate 35,852,249 of CM023482.1, forward strand.
AAATTTATTAGTAATTTGAGCCATGATTTCCGGTGCCAATGCGTTCATCAAGGTAGTAATTTTGTTTTCAAGGCGGGTCTCAAGGGCGGCAATGGCAGAGTCGTCGGTGCCGCCGCGTCGCTCTCCATGCTTTGCGCATGCGGGGCAGGCTGGGAAGGGCGAGTGGATTGTTTTTCAAGAGCTTCAGTTTTGGCTAGAAGCATCTCGTTTTGTGCCCGGAGGGGTGCCACTACGTTATGGAGCTCAGCCTCAGCCGTTGAGAGGCTGAGAGGGGGAAGAGGGAGAGGAGGAGGCAACCCTACTCGTGCTGCTCACGTTTTTATCCTTTTTGGTACTGTTTGCCCGGGCGTCACCCGCGCTTTGCACCTTGGGTTCTTGCTGCTGGGAGCGGCTCTGGTTCCCTTGGCTGCCGTGTGGGGGCGGTGGTGCTGCTGCTCCTCGCCATAAACAGAGAAGTCCACAGATGGGGTGGTTTCCAGAGAGATGGAATCCACTTTGGCCCTAAACTTCCGCATGAGGGGGGCTGGCGCCTAGCAGGACGCGCAGTAGCTTTCTTAGGGGGCACACGAGCCCTCCGGTGTCCACGGTGGAAAGGGAAGAAACATCTATGAGGGACCCTTTGGAACACAGAATTGGTAACAAAGGGCGAAGGGTAAAGGGGAAAGAGAGAACGAAATTGCAGCGCGGTTTAATCATCTACATCAGTATGCAAGGTGGCAGAAAACCGACAAAATGGTTAGAAATAGAGGAACAGTTGAACAGAGAACAGATAGCGTTGTACGCCGTTACAGAAACGCACCTTCGGGACTCGGAAGAGCCACCAATTATTGCAAATTATGTGTGGGAAGGGTGCAACAGGACAAAATCAGAAAGAAAAGGTGGGGGAATCGATATGCTAATTCATCGGGAAGCAAACTGGTGTAGGGTTACTTCGACATGTGAAGAGCACCTCTGGGTGTCTGGAACGGTAAGCGGGAAGAAAACTATGTTGGGCGTAGTTTGTGGACTGGAAATAACTGCAAAGAGAAAAATCAGGAGTTACTGAATTGCATAAGCGAGGATATTCAAAAATTTGGTAACGGGGCCGAAATAATCCTCTTAGGAGATATGAATGCTCATGTGCATGACCTCGACGTATATACAGATTATAACGGGAAGTTGATGGTAGAGCTCTGCGAACAACATAGTCTCAATATAGTTAACATGAGTCCTAAGTGCGATGGGCAGGTAACATGGGAGGTCGGAAGCAGGCAGTCAACAATCGATTACTGCCTCATGACAGAAGGAATTCACGACAAGCTGAGACAAATGAGTATAGATGAGGAAGGGAGTAGCATCTTGGGAAGTGACCATAAACGCATAACTTTGCAAATGGGCTATGTAGATCGCAAAGAGAGCATCGAATTAAAGTCGGGCAGCTCTTTTCTAAGTGAAAAACAAATTAGGAACGTAGTCGCAACAATCGAGGACATAGTGAGCAGAACAAAAGGCAAAGTGTGGGATTATAATGAGCTTCTTAATCTAATAAGGACTGAAATTGCGAAAGAGAAACAAAAGATTTGCTGGAGGGGAAAGCGAAAGCAAAAACGATGCTGTAACAGGGAAATTCGGGACGCAATTGAGACTCTTCGGGAAGCATCTCGAATACATAGGCAGGCAAAAAAGGAGCAGACAAGACGAAGCCAAAGGCAGGCAAGACGAAGTCAAACAAAAATGGGAAGCATATCTCGAGAAAAAAGCCCTGGTACAGAGTTTAGTTGAAGCCAAGATTAAAGGCCAAAGTGAACGTTGGATATCGGATATTCGCGAAAAGAAGGACGCATCTAGGCTTTTCTGCAACCACCTGAAATCGCTGGGTAAGAAAACTGTAACTATGCAACGGCATATTGTGGATGAAGAAGGAAATAAATTGGAGGGATACGACGCACTGACTTATATTCGAAACGCAACAGCCGATTCCTTTAAGGAGAATGACGAGCCTCTCTTTACGACGCGTAACAGTAGCAAGGAATACAGAGTGGAAGAACTAGTTCTGGAAAATTTCGATTGGAAGAAGGCAGAGGAAAAGATTTACAAACGAACCGCCACAGGTTTAGATGGGATTAGCATTACTGCAATAAATGAGCTCGGAAGAAACAGCAAAGAAGCCCTGTTAGAAGCAATAGAAAAAAGCTTACAGGACAGGCGAATACCGGACAGTTGGCGTCAAATAGGATGAAGTTCATTTATAAGGGCAAGAGAGAGAGAAATAACATTCGCTCATATAGACCACTGACCATGACATCAGTACTCTACAGATTGGCGATGCTGGCAATAAATTAAAAATGCAGATATAGACACAGCTTAATGGCACTTTTGGCGAACTCCAAAATGTATTTCGAGTAGACAGGAGATTAGATGATAACATTTTTGCACTTACGCAGTGTATAGAAATAGCCGAAAAAGAAAAGAGACCTTTACACTTGGCATTTTTGGATATTAAGGGTGCGTACGACAATGTAAATCAAACTATTTCATGGGAAATAATGAAAGAGGCTGATATAGGGGATGACTGTATACCGCTCTTAAAGGAAATATACAGTGGAAATACAGTATGTGTGGAATGGGAAGGTATGGCGAGTAATGGTAAAATGGAGGCCGTCGATATAGGTAAAGGCTTGAGGCAGGGATGCCCGTTGTCCCCACTATTATTCATGCTTTACATGAGGAGAATGGAGAAAGCATTGGAGACGAGCGATATTGGTTTTAAGCTGTCACACAGACAGGCAGGTATAGTGATAGAACAACAGCTCCCCGGGTTGTTTTATGCAGACGATATTGTGCTATTCGCAGACAGTCGAAGAGTTTTAGCAGGGTCTGGTTAATATATGTGGTCGGGAAAGTGAAGATTTAGGACTAAAATTTAGTGTGACAAAATGCGGCTGGATGATATTCAATGACAGCAACGATCAGACCATATCAATACAGGGCGAGGAGATACCCAGAGTATGAGAGTACAAATAGCTCGGGATATGGATAAATGATGGGAATAGATACATAGAAGTACAAGAAAAAGCTATGATAGTTAAAGGAAAGAGGAACTCCGCAATAATGAAGCATAGAGCGCTGTGGGATTACAACAGGTACGAGGTAATTCGAGGTTTGTGGAAAGGTGTAATGGTGCCAGCACTTAGATTCGAAAACTCAGTGGCGTGCATGAGGTCAGAGGTAAAATCAGGGCTGGACGTGAATCAGAGGACGGTCCGACATCTCGCGTTGGGCGCCCATGGGAAGACCACAAATGAGGCTGTTAAGGAGGATATGGGATGGTCTGACTTGGAGGGAAGCGAAGCGCAGAGTAAAATTAGTTACGAACAGAGATTAAGGAATATGAAGTAAAGTAGATGGGCAGCGAAAGTATTCAGGTATTTGTATAGGAAGAACGTTGACTCACAATGAGGGAAGAGATCTAGGAGGCTTACCAGTAAGTATACAGCCAGTAACGAAACGGATGGTACGAAAAAGAGCGTTAAGAGCATGGTCAGAGCGGCGAAGTCGGATTGAATAGGAGGAATGGAGAAGAAGCCGGCATTGAACAACTACAGAAAAGGGAAAGACGAAATGAAGAGAGAAAAATTTTACATCTCAAAGGGAAGCGCTTTACTGTTTGAAGCAAGGTCCGGTTGCATGAGAACCCAAAGTTACAGAGCGAAATTCAATAAAGAATTGGACACATGTACGTGCTGTGGGAAAGCTATGGAAACGACAGATCATATTTTGATTGAATGTACAGATGTCCACTCAGGTGTAGCTGTGGACACTGCCCTCCAGAGGGCCTTGGGCTTTAGGAGTAACACGGGAAAGCTGAAAATGTCGGCGATAGAGATCAGTAAAAGGCGCTTAGAGTATTGGTGGCGCAAAAGTACGGAGCAAACAAAAGCGCAAGGTAGTTCGGATAAGAAGGTTACATCACAGCGGAACGATAATAGATAAAATATGTAGACGAGGAGAAAAATAAGTTGTGAGAATATGTGTGATTCGGGAAAAGAAATATTCGTAGAGGAAAAAGAAAAAGCAAGCTAGAGCTTGGTGGCCCGCCTACAGCACCGTTATAAGGGGACGCTCCTAATATCCATCCATCCATCCATCCATCTCGCTTCTCGGCGAGCCCGCTGGGTGGCGCCTGTGCAGAGTTAACGTCATTCTGTCGCGGTGAGTCATCACCGCCAGTGACGTGTGTCTGCTGACGTGTCGCCGGCTTCTTCGCTGAGTTATTCTTCGCACCTTTCTGTGCGGCCATCTTGGTGTCCTTGCGGTACTTCGACGCACAGTCCTTTGAGTTTGTGGCATGGCCACCACCAAAAAGTGCGCATTTTACGGTACACTTATGAGGGGCCCGCACCCCCTCCACAAATGGTGCCTGCTGTCCACACAGGCCACAACGATCTTGCGATGGGTTGGGGCATGTGTCCGCCCTGTGTCCCACGGTACCACACACACGCCGCAGGCAGCGATTGTCCGGTAGTAGGGCCGGACAGTGATTATTTCGGAGTTGTAGTGGACGGTCCTTGGCTTGACCTTCCCGGCGAAGGTGAGTCGGGCCTTGTTGGACGTACCAAACTTACGAATATAAAGGATAGTGCCCTGCCTCCTTTGAATGCTATCATTGAGAGTTTCAGCGTTCTCTTGATTAGTAATGGTGACGGCACCACGGCAGACCTCCTCGCCAGATTCTTTGAGATGGCCGTGGAAGGACACATCCCCTTTCGCCGATTTGATGACGAAGTCCCCAAAAAGGCGGTCGGCCACGTAGGCGTTCTTGGTACTTACGAGAATAAGGCTCTGCTCACGCGAAAGCACAAAACTAAGGTCTGCAGCCAACTGGGCGCCAAGGTAAGCTCGCAAAGAGTGGCCCAGCTCACCAGGTTGGAAAGTAGCTCGAGTGCCAGAGTGGTACGGGGCTTCAGGACAACTACAATGTCGTCCGGGTGGAATTCTGAAGAGGCTTCGGCTTCCATGCTGGTTTGACATGGCCATTTTCCTTGCGCGTGGACGGCGTTTGTTGCTTTGAGAGATGCTCACCGTGAGCGCCTTTCGCGGCGGCCGCCAACATCTTTGCTTTACGTCGTTGGGAGCGCTCTCCACGAGACGGAACAAATATTCATTGCGGATGGGCTCCGATGGGGCCGATGCTTGGTTCCCGGAATGCGAAATGGTCGACCATGCCATTTTCTCGGGTCGTAGCCGCGTTGAGATAAAGAAGAGACTATCGTGGCAGGAACGCGGCCTTACCCGCTACCGGACGCCTGCTCAGCACTTGGCTTAGAGTTGGCGCCTCGGAGCGAGGTGGAAAAGCCGCTCTAATTTGGTGACAAAAGGGCCCACCTTGACAAATTAGGTGTCTCCGTGGTCCACGTGACTTGCTGGGTGCAGAGGACACAAGCTTGGTGTGATCCAGTCGAATGGTCTGTGGCTCCGGTCGAAAAACTGACGGAGCCACTTTGCCAATCCGTCCGTTCGCTACGCGCGCTCGTAGCGTCTCCTTTTTGATGGAGGCAAAAATGCCAGAGGCCCGTGTACTGTGCGTTTTCAGTGTACGTTAAGAACCCTAGGTGGTCAGAATTTCCGTAGCCCTCCACTACGGCATTCCTCTTCTATCCCAGTCCATTTCCCCTTCCCTACGGACGCTTAGCTGTGCTCCCGACATGGGCTGTAGAAATTAGCGTCCTTTCCTTAACAGAACCACAATCAATCATCATCATCATCATCACGAGCCCTTGCGTTGCCGTGAATCGGTGCCACGGTGCCACGACGCCGGTCCAATGCTGACCTTGGGAAGCCAAGGAGGACTGGACGCCGTCCCCGAATGGTCCCAAAGTTGCGTCCAGCGGCAGAAGGGCTCCGGTATCCATGGTCGCAGAAGCGTGAACGGCGTTCCTTGAATGTAATTCCCGCAGCACCGATGACCCTCGAGGGCGCCCTTAAGATGTATCCTTCGTCGACTGCACAATTGTTATGAAGAGAGAGACACAGCGCCTTTGCTGCAGGCAGGCTGTTCTATTCTGACCGTCCGCCGCGGTGATGTAGTGGTTACGGTACTCGGCTGCCACCCCAAAAAACACGGGTTCGATCCCGGCCGCGGCGTTCGCATTTTCTATGGAGGCGAAAATGCCAGAGGCCCGTGTACTGTGTGTTGTCAGTGCACGTTAAAGACCCTCAGGTGGTCAAAATTCCCGGTGCCCTCCACTACGGGTTTTCTCTCCTTCCTATCTCTTTCAGTCCCTTTACCCTTCCCCCACGAACGCTTAGCCGTGCTCCCGACATGGGCTGCAGAAATTAGCGTCCCTTCCTAACCGAACCACAATCGTCATCATCATCATGCTGACCATCGTCTTCCTCTTCTGTTACCCTTGCACTCCTAGCACAAGTGGCCTAAACATGGCGAGCTCTTTCCTATTACACATTACAATATATATTGTAGCGAAGAGGACTGGTGAACCCTACGAATGCACTATAATCATAGGCTCACCGACGAAGAGGAGCTCGCGCTCTTGGTGTGCGACGCTCGCCTGAGACGGTCGCTTTGCTGCTTCGGCAATAAACCGCCTTACATATTTGGTGGAGGTGCGGGGCAACCTTTGCAAGCGCGTTGATCCGTCTATGGCAGAGTCTGACAAGATCCGCCACGTCATGAAGGGTATTGAAGATGGATGGATGGATGGATGGAAAAACTTTATTGAGGTCCATTAGGTCGCGCTAGTTTTCTAGCGCGAAGCGGGCCGCTCCCACGTTGGGACAGAAAGGGATAGCCTCTCGGCCGCTTCGCGGGCCCGTTGGACTGCTCATAGCTGCTTTTCTAAAGTGGGACTGCGTAGAGCTGCGTCCCACCGCTCTTCAGTATTGTCCTTGTCGCTGTGTAACGCGGACCAGCGCCAGAGCATGTGACTGAGATGGGTATTGAAGATGACGCATTTCAAATGCTCCTCTCAGAAAGCCCGCGGACCTTCGTCGAAGTCGCCGAACTTTGTCAGAGCTATGACGAACTTCGGAGGCAACGTCTCCTCGCTCGACCTCCTGTGCACGATACATCCGTTGCAAGTTTAGCTGCTGTAACTAAAGGCGATCATCTGCTTGGAGAAATTAAAGAATTTATACGCGCAGAAGTTGCTTGTCAGTTGTCCCTGCTGGCGGCTGTTACAAGGCCCGCGCCTTCCTTGGCTCCGCCCACGCCGTCCTTGGCTCCTACATTCCGCCAGATGCTCCAGGACCAGGTTTCTGAAGCTATACGGTCTCCTATCGCAGCGCCACTACCTTCCCTTTCACCCCTAAGCTATGCCGAGGTTGCAGCTCGGCCATCTCCATCGACCTTTTCACCTCCATCGTTTTCTGCACCACCACATCCGATACCATCTGTGTACACCACCAGACGAGCAGCTACCACGGGTTTCTGGCGTACGCCCGACAATCGCCCTGTGTGCTACTTCTGCGGCGTCCCTGGGCAGCGCAGTTCAAGGGGCAAGAACTGCGCTCCAGTCGAACAACACAAGACCTAACTCTCCTCCGACGAACGTAATTCAAGTATCTGTGGAAGGAATCATCGTACTCGCCTTAGTGGACACAGGTGCTGCTGTCTCAGTAATCACGGCACAACTTTGCCGCAAGCTTCGAAAAGTAACGACGCCCTTATCTACGCTGTCACACCGGACAGCAAGTTCACACTGCATTACCCCTGTTGCTTCATGCACTGCCCGTATCGTGATTGAAGGAGACGCACACAGTCGAGTTCATCGTTCTCTCATGCTGCTCATACGACGTCATCTTGGGGTGGGACTTCCTTTCTGTCACCAGGCCGTTATTGATTGTTCTCGCGCCGAAGTTGAATTCTCTCCGCATCTCGAAACCTGTTTATACGAGCTTGACGATTGTGGCGACAAACTGGTCCTTAGTGCAGAAACCACGATCCCTCCGTACTCTTCAGTCATTGCGACCGCCTGCTCCAATTAAGTCTACGATGCTACTGCACTGTTTGTACCATCACACATTTTCGTTCGCCGACGATGTTCGCTTCCCTTCGCTGTCCTAAATGTGAGCGGTGGTTGCACTCAACTGTTCGTCTCCAACGCCATGGACACGCCCCTCACCTTACGCCGTGGCGAGTGCCTTGGGCGTCTCCAGCATGCCGACTCTGTGACCATCTTCGACGCGCCACTTGACAATACCTGTTCTGATATAAGCACGTTGGCTTATAGCTCGCCTTGTTCCCAGTCCACGTAAGACGTCTTCGATAGCACAGTAGATGCCCTCCTGAGCCCTACGCAGCGTTCACAGCTCTTTAGCTTGCTACAGAAATACCAGTCCGCGTTCGATTGTCACCAAGCGCCACTAGGCCGCACATCGACTGTACATCACGAGATAGACACCGGCGCTCATGCACCGCTGCGCCAGAGGCCTTATCGTGTATCCCTTGCAGAGCGCCGTGTTATTGAAGACCAAGTGAGCGAGATGATTGATCGTGGTGTGGTTCAAGCGTTTAATGGTCCATGGGCGTCACCAGTAGTCCTCGTAAAGAAAAAAGATGGTTCCATCTGATTTTGCGTGGACTACCGCCGCCTTAATAAATTAACGCGCAGGGACTTCTACCCGCTACCACGGATCGACGATGCTCTAGATTGTTTGCAAGACGCTGAATATTTTTCCTCGCTCGACCTACGCTCAGGCTACTGGCAAGTGCCCATGGCTCCCGCCGATCGCCAGAAGAAAGCTTTCGTTACGCCCGACGGCCTGTATGAATTTAACGTTATGCCGTTCGGGTTTTGCAATGCCCCTGCTACTTTCGAACGAATGATGGACAATTTGCTTCGGGGGCTAAAATGGAAGACATGCTTATGTTACTTTTGTTGTTGTTTTGTGGGGTTTAACGTCCCAAAACCAGCTCTGATTATGAGAGACGCCGTAGTGGAGGTCTCCGGAAATTTCGACCACCTGGGGTTCTTTAACGTGCACTGACATCGCACAGCACACGGGCCTCAACATTTCGCCTCCATCGAAATGCAGCCGCCGCGGCCGGGATTCGATCCCGCGACCTTCGGATCTGCAGCCGAGTGCCATAACCACTAGACCACCGTGGCGGGGCGCTTATGTTACTTTGACGACATCGTAGTTTTTTCTCCAGATTTTCCCACTCATCTGTACCGTCTCGAACAAGTCCTGCAGTGCATTACCGACGCAGGCCTCCAGCTTAACTTGAAGAAATGTCGCTTTGGAGCTAAGCAGCTTGCAATACTCCGACACGTGGTGTCGAAAGATGGCATACTACCCAACGCCTCCAATCTCCGTGCCGTCGCCGAGTTTCCGAACCTCAAGACTCTGAAAGAGCTCCGAAGCTTTATCGAGCTCTGTTCCCACTTTCGCCGTTTTATTCGAAATTTTGCTTCTATCATTGTTCAGTTGACTCAGCTACTCCGAGGTGACACAAGCCTTTCTACTTGGTCCGCACCTTGCGACGATGCCTTTACAATATTGCGGCGTTTGCTCACATCGCCTCCTGTACTGCGTCATTTCGACCCTACGGCCCCCACAGAAGTTCACACCGACGCCAGTGACGTGGGACTTGGCGCAGTGCTTGCACAGCGAAAAACGGGTATGATGAATACGTAGTAGCCTAGGCGAGCCGTACACTAACAAAAGCGGAATCCAACTACTCCGTCACTTAAAAGGAATGTTTGGCTATTATGTGAGCCCTTGGGAAATTTCGACCCTACCTGTACGGCCGTTTCTTCGACGTCGTTACAGACCACCACTCTCTATGTTGGTTATCGACATTGAAAGATTCGTCTGGCCGCCTTGCTCGTTGGGCTCTACGATTACAAGACTTCGACATGCGCGTCATTTACCGATCTGGTCGTAAGCACACCGACGCGGATGCCCTCTCTCGTTCGCCTACACCAACTGACACGACTTCCATCTCAATCCTCGAACCGGTATTTTCGTCGCCAGTTCCCGTCAACATGGCCGTGGAGCAGCGCAAGGATCCGCGGATAGCAGCAACCATGGATTGTCTTTCGGACACTCGAACAAATCTACCTTCACGCGCTCTTCGCTGCCAAGCTTCTCACTTCGAATTGCGGGACGGCGTTCTCTATCGCCGCAGTTTCCTTCCTGATGGCCGTAAATGGTCGTTCCCCGTCACCTGCGCACAGATGTATGCTCTGCTCTTCATTCGGACCCGCAGTGTGCCCATGCTGGCCTCTTCAAAACTTACGCCAGGCTTCGATTACGCTTTTACTGGCGCGGCACGTATGACTTTGTCAGAAAGTACATTCGCTCGCGCACAGCGTGCCAGCACCGCAAGCTTCCTGCTCCTCGTCCTTCCGGTCCTCTACAGCCCATCCCTTGTCCGTCTAGACCACTTGACCGCGTCGGCATAGACCTCTACGGCCCTCTTCCCTGCACGTCAGCTGGCAATCGCTGGATTATAGTGGCTGTCGACCACCTCACACGTTTTGCGAAAACCGCGGCACTGCGGACAGCCACAGCCCGCGACGTTGCATACTTCCTCCTACATCACTTCGTACTTCGTCATGGTGCGCAGTGGGAACTTCTGAGCGACAGAGGGCGTGCATTTCTTTCGGAAGTCCTCAGCGCCCTATTCACCGCATGCCCTACCGTTCACCGAACCTCTACAAGTTATCCGCAAACCAACGGCATAACCGAACGGTTCAACCGCACTCTGGGGGACCTGCTATCCATCGCATCGGACCGCACCGACTGGGATCTACTTCTGCCATATGTCACGTACGCTTATAACACCGCCTCACAGGCCACAACGGGATTTTCGCCATTCTTCCTTGTGTATGGCCGTGAACCTACTTGTACGCTGGACACCATTCTCCCATACCGGTCTGACCCATCAGAGGGCACGCCACTGCCCGAAGCCTCGAGGTACGCCGAGGAGTGCCGTCAGCTGGCCCGTTCGTTCACGGCGGAAGACCAAGGCCTCCAGAAGTTCCGCCGCGATGATGACCGTTCTCCCTGCCCCTACCAGCCGGACTCACTAGTGTGGCTGTGGATACCTTCAACCACACCTGGTCTCTCCTCTAAACTCGTCTACAAATACCATGGTCCATACCGCGTCGTTCAAAAACCACCCCTGTCAACTACGTTGTCGAGCCGGTCACGCCATCTATTGATTTGAAGCGTCGGGGGCGCGAGACGGTGCACGTACAGAGGCTTAAACCTTATTACGATCCGGTCGTCCTCTCCTTCCCTTGAGTCGCCAGGACGGCTCCTTTTTCTCGAGGGAGCAGTTGTAGCGAAGAGGACTGGTGAACCCTACGAACGCACTATCATCATCGGCTCACCGACGAAGGGGAGCTCGCGCTCTTGGTGTCCGACGCTCGCCTGAGACGGTTGCATTGCTGCTTCGGCAATAAACCGCCTTACAATATATATATATATATATATATATATATATATATATATATATATATATATATATATATATATATATATATATATATATAGGGTTGAAAAGGGTTGGAGCTCAGAAAGCCCGCGGCATTTTCGGCCGCGGGCGGCCGAAACGTTAATAAAACAAGAATTTTGAACATGTGTCTCTCTTTTCAACCCTACATTGGACCGGACCCATCGATCTGCAATCTGAATATATATATATATATATATATATATATATATATATATATATATGTGTGTGTGTGTGTGTGTGTGTGTGTGTGTGTGTGTGTGTGTGTGTGTGTGTGTGTGTGTGTGTGTGTGTGTGTGTGTGTGTCGACGTACGCTCGCCGAGTGCGTCGACACATGTTCACTTGGGTTGTGCCATGTTTCATCGCACTTAGCGAGTCTGTTACTAGTCAGTTCCAATTGTTATGCTTTCGATAGCGATAAGCTAATGTTGCCATTGAGCTTGCATGTGGTTTCCCTCCGGTTTGTTTCTGATTTTCTGAATTCGATCTCACGGCGCGCACAGTTAAGCCTATTCCAGATTCTACGCGAGCATTGAGCGACAAGGCTGCAGTTTACCACGCAGTGTCCATAACAGTGTGCACTTCTTGTTCCCCTAAGTGAGGTTTCGGAGTAGAAAATGAAACCTATTGACATACTCTTTTACCCAGAGCTATCTCATGTCGGAACTTCATTTGAGAAGGATTTTCTGGTTTTTGGATGTGAAGTGTAGGCTGTACATACTCGTACCACATTGCCCGGAAAGATGACGCTCATAGTGGGGCTCGGCGAATTGCAACGTTCACGAAAACTTTGACATCGACGAGTTCGAAGGAAAAAGTTAGAACGCACAGTGATACCAATCGCTCATATTGAAAACTCGTGACATGAGGAAAACTGGTGCTCGTCCTCACTGAAGCTGCGTAGTCAATAATCCATTGTCCAACATTCCGTAACCGAGACAATCCATGTGTTCCCGAATTAAAAGCTTACTGTAGGCACTACTCGACGTACTTGAAATTCTTCAGCAATTACAAGCACCAAACTACACAAACCTTGGACATGCGCAACGCACGCATGTAGCCTCGCAACGAATGCTCAAAGAAGCAGCGATCGCTGGAGGGTCTTCCCCAAAATTACGTTACCGCGGAATCACGCTCAAGTAATAATGGTCGGACACATAAATACAGCAGAGGTGAGAAAAAGCAAAAATTGTGCCATATTGATGAAAAATAACGGGATCCCTTTTTCCCCATGCGTGTCGTGTACGGGGAAAAATTACAGTAAAATCATGTCTACTGCATGATAAGGCAAATCTTGCATATGTGATTTTACAATTTAATTTTTGTCTTATGTACTCCGCATTTAATATTTTGCAGGAAACTCCATCTAATATACCAGTGCTATTGTATGTATTCGCTGCATAAATTCGGCAAGGCTCTTGGATTTCCCTCACAACACCCTCTTTTCGTTCGGGTCTTCGTCCATCTTTGTGCTAATAAAACAAATTTTAATACGAATTATATCGATGCAGTTATTATGCATTGTTCACATAATGCACACATTGAGAGAGGAAAGCTTGAGAATTAAGGCAGCCTCATCACACATGCGGTCATATTACTTGCGTAAATATATTCGAGGCTGCACATTCGTTTCCTCGGCACACTTAGACAATAAGGCTAAATTGTTCTGCACATTGCTATTAATAAAACAAAGTGTCGTAACTGAGATAACTGAATCAGGCCGGCATGACACGGGCTGTGACGGCGGTGGTGGAAGGACGCCCCCCTTACATCTATATTCTACCCTTTGCAGCTGGACTCAACACAAAGTGCTGCGCCGTGTGCGAAGTGCTACGCCGTTTTCAAGGATTCTTGCCCGCACTGATCTCACGACATTTATTCATCTTGGCTGTACTGGCTGCGCTCGTGCCGGTCAAGCTCACCCAGCTTACACGGGCGCTGACGGCGGTGGTGGAAGGACGCCCGCCTTACACCTATATTCTACCCTTTGCAGGTTGGTAAACTCAAGTTCTATCCTGACTAAAGACTTCCTTATATCTTTTGCCACCGCCACCCCCGTTGCCGCCGTGTTGATACTTGTTTTGGTGTCAAGTGCTTTGGCGTTTTGGTACTCTTTGCGCTGTGTGTGCACTTAGTGGGCCAGTGAAGATGCAATGCCGCTCCTGCAGTGACTCCCTTCCCGCAGATGGACGCTTCATGAAGTGCTCCGAATGTGAGTACGGGTACCATCTCGGCGATTCTTCTGGCTGCAGTGAAGCAACGTATAAAAGTAAAGGCGAGAGTGGGCGTAGGGCCTGGCGATGTGCGGTGTGCAGAGCGCCAAATGCTAAACCGGCGATGGATACCGACCTTTTGGTCGTCTTGGCAGAGATAACTCGCAAATTAGACATGCTTACCAACTTGCCACAGCAGGTTGAAGAAGCAAAGGCTTCAATGCAGCTAATGTCCCAAAAATACGATGATATACTGAGTCGTCAAGTTGCCCAGGAAAAAGAATTAACCAGCTTGAAGAGAAAAGTATGTAAGCTCGAAGAAAATGCAAACCCAAGCGATATTCAGCAACTCAAGGCATCTGTAAACGATCTTCAATGGCGCAGTAGAAAGTTTAACGTTGAAGTGCATAGAATACCAGTAACTGATAAAGAAAATCTTATCACAAAGCTAAATGAAGTAGCAAAGTTGGTGAGCTTGTCAGAGCTGACTGCTACTGATGTAGAGGCGGTGCATAGGTTACCTTCGCGACAAGGCAAAGTACCTGGAATCATCGTCCGATTTTCACAGCTCTCTCTGCGAGACAGATGGATCCAAAAACGCAAAGTTTTACGAAACATGCGCTCTGACGTTTCAATCTGTGAAAACACGACCGTACAGAACCGGAAACTGCTGCGTGACGTGAGAGAATGGGCAAATGCAAATAATTATCGCTTCGCGTGGCATGCGAACGGGAAGGTTTTTGTTCGAAAGCAAGAGAATGAATCTGCGGTCGTCATCCGCTGCACAACTGACCTCGATAAACTCTCTAGCACTTGAATTTTTGTAGCCAATTTATCTTTTAACCTGTGTTCTTTTTCATCGACCGAGTAAATTTCTCCGACTTAGATACTACCATGCGAAGGCACGGTTCCAATTGCTTCAGTTGCATACGCTTTAACCTTAGATCTGGTAGAAACAAGAGAGATGAACTTGACTGCTTTTTCGGCGGAACAGAATGTCGATTTGGTGTTGTGATGTTTTCGGAAACATGGTTTGCTTCAGAAGATGATGTGTATAGTTTCCCCGGTTACAAACCCTTCTACATGAACCACCGTGATAGACGTGGGGGAGGTGTTTCAATGCTGGTTTCAAATTCATTTACCTCTGAGCTTCTTTCTGAATTCTGCTGTACTAATCAGCACTATGACGCTGTCGTAGTTAAATGTAGCAATATAATTTTTTGTGTTTGCTACCGGCCTCCATCGGGAAATTATCAGCTGTTTTTATCGTATTTAGATTCTCTGTTAGAATTTGTTAACAATAGCAATTATCAAATTGTTCTTGGAGGTGATCTAAACATAAACATGATCACTCAAAATAAGATGAAATGAGAGTTAGAATCTCTTCTAAATATTCATCTTTGTCAAAATGTTATAACATCGCCTACGCGAGTTACGGCAACATGTGAAACTGCATTAGACTTGTTCTTAACTAACATTGATGTGTCTTCTGTAAAACCTGGTGCTTTAGTATACGCAACTAGTGACCACTTACCTGTGTTTATATTCATTGCTACCGCAGTTGAAAAACAAAAGCATCAAGCGTTCTCTTATCGGCTCGTAAACACTAACACCATGTCTGCATTCCGAGAACGTCTTGCCAGTGCTACTTGGGATGATGTGTATAGAGAAAAGAATGCAGATGCCGCCTATGACAAGTTTATGCAGTTATTCATGGAAATATACTATGAATGTTTCCCGGTGAAAACTTTAAAGCAGACAAAGAAATGTCGCAAACCGTGGATAGATAAGCACCTGCTTAAGCTTATAAATAAGAGCGATAGGTTATACGGCTCATTTATGAAAACTAAATCACCGGAAGCATTAAAAGCATTTAAAGAATACAGGAACTACGTCACAAAACAATTAAGGGTTGCTAAGAAGCACTATTACTTTAATCTCTTTAACTCATCTGCAGGACGCCCTGATAAAATTTGGAGGACACTTGCTTCAATAACTGGGACTGCGCTTGAAAAAACTACTACAGTCCTAAAAGACGGCAATGAACTAAAAGGGGTTGAACTTGCTAATGCTTTTAACGATTTCTTTTGTCCCTTGGTCAGGCATGTGATGGTATCGACCTTTCGTACATGAACTCGCCTAATAAGCAGTCATTATTCCTAAGAGATGTTACAACGCAAGAAGTTATCTCTTCATTCTTGTCATTAAGTAATAGCAGAGCCACTGATGCATTTGGTATCCAAATAGCGCCGGTAAAATTTGTCATAGACATAATTGAATCTTGCCTAGAGTACATTTTTAATCTGTGTTTGTCAACAGGCGTTTTCCCTCGTAGCATGCAGACGGCAAAGGTGACAGTAATATTCGAAAAAAGGCGACAAGAATGATCTTTCAAATTACCGCCCTGTATCAGTGTTGCCTGTTTTTTCGAAAGATTTAGAGAAGGTGATTTTAGCACGGTTTTGTTCGTTTACTGACCACTTTGGTATCATAAGTCCTGCACAGTTCGGTTTTCGTAAGGGCAGGTCAACTGAATTAGCCCTAATGACCCAAAAGGAGTTTATATTGCAAAAATTTGAGGAAAAGAAAATGGTGCCGGGAATTTTCCTCGATTTTTCCTAGGCTTTTGACCTTATCAGTCATGATGTTTTGCTTAAAAATTTGATCGCTACGGTATTCGTGGCGTAGCTCATTCCCTTATTACGTCTTACCTTCAGCGCAGATCCCAGTTCGTAGCTATAGCCGGGGACCAATCGGAGTTGAAATCTGTAAGAACAGGCGTCCCACAGGGGAGCATATTGGGTCCGTATCTATTCATATTGTACATCAATAACATAGTCAATGTTGATCCCTCTGCTAAGTGCGTAATTTACGGAGACGATACAAGTTTGTTTTTTGATGGTGACTTAGCTCCTGAAATGGCAAATCGAGCCAATCAGACGCTTGCAAGTATACAAATGTGGGCGACAAGTAATTATCTCAAGATTAATGTTGGAAAAACAAAGGCAGTGATGTCTCATCCACGTAACAAACAATTTCAACTAACCCCCATTAAAATAAATGATACTAAAATAGAAATACTATCGTCTTTCAAATCGCTTGGCGTATATTTCTCTGAAACTATGTCGTGGGATTGCCAAGTGAATCACTTAGTTAGTAAACTATCTAGAGCAATAGGTACTATGCGTCGCCATTGTAATTATCTTCCCACATGCATTAATATGATGTTATATAATTCAATGTTTCTTTCCCTAGTTCAATACGGAATCTTAGTCTGGGGGACGACCTCAGCTGAAAACATTCACAAGCTGATGGCATTACAAAAAAGAGCATTACGTCTTGTCTCCAGGGTGCCATATCTCTGGCATACTGCTCCCTTGGTTACAAAGCTTAGGACAATAAGAATTGAATCCTTGTACACGTATAGGCTTTGTCGCATGTATAGAATAGGAAAAACTAAGAATGATAACGCTTTAACAAAATTGGCATCCTTAAGGCAACATAATTCTTTTTATAAATTTCGTCATTCAGAGCCTTGGATCGTTAACAAAGCAGAACTACATACGGTGACCAAATGCTACAATTTCGTTAACCTACTGTTTTAAATCAATTATACAAAGAAAATGGTCTCAGTGCATCAACTCTGTCGCTAAAAAATTACAGCATATCCACGGAGTGAATGATGATGAGTGGGCGAAGCTCGGGAGGTTCATCGTAGATTGTGCCGAGTTCCGGATTAATTTAGTTAACGCGCACGCTACGAATCCTCATGGTTCCACTATGCACAAGTGAAATCTCCCACCGGCACTTCATTGCAAGTCAAGATCCAGTGCCTGTATATATATACATATATATATATATATATATATATATATATATATATATATATATATATATATATATATATATATGTATATATATATATATGGGTTACCGGTGAGCGCTTCTCCAACGCGAGAAGTCGGTATTGCTCAATCAAAAACCTCGCTAGGAGACGCTGCCTGCGCGAACGTTCTCCTTTTTTTGCGATCTGGTACAGCGTTCCTCTAAGAAAGAGCGTTTCCATAGCCAACGCGCGCCTTTCGCTCCCTCTCTGTCTCTCTCTCTCTCTCTCTCTCTCTCCCAAGACAGCAGAGGCACGTGCCGGGAGGCACGCGCCGGGAGAGAGAGAGAGGCACGCGCCGGGAGGCACGCGCCGAGGGCGAGTTACGCCTGACGACTGACGACTGACGCCTGACGTCTAAATTTCCGGAGCCCTCCACTACGGCCTTTCTCTCCTCTCTATCTCTTTAACTCCCTTCCCCCACCCCCACGGACGCTTAGCCGTGCTCCCTACATGGGCTGCAGAAATTAGCGTCCTTTCCTAAGCGAACCACAATCATCATCTGACGACTGACGCCTGACAAGGTTAGACCAGAGTCCTTCAATGCTTTTCTGGTCACGAAAGTGCCGCCTCAGCTTCATATGGAGCCAGCACTGGCCGCTATGGGCGCAGCTGTGCACGTGAGGGCATGCTGCCGTCCGCTACCGTTGCGGTAGTGTGTTGGTCTGCTTTGATTTCCAAGCTTTCTAAACTTCTGAAAAAATCGTTTCACTTTCCTGCACTTACTTGGAACATTCAGCGTGTGTCGGTGACTGCGTGAACGCGCCGTCTGCCTTGAAATGAGCACCCGGGAGAAAAGAAACTAACAGCTCTGGACATGCAGCTCGCCGCAGTCGCAATCGAAAATGACACAAAAATTCGGGGTTTGCCGCACCAGAACCATGACATGATTTTGAGACACGTCGTAGTGGGGTATTCTTGATTAATGTTTAACAGCTGGGGTCGTTTTTATGTGCATGTAAATCAAGGTGCACGCCTGTTTTCTGCTCTTGCATTTCGCCTCGTCGAAATGCAGCCGTCGTGGCCGGGGGAGCGCCACTCGTTCGTCGCAATACTTCAACTGGTCCAACTTTTCAAAATTTGCGTGAAGTCAGACACTGTACATTCGCAATAATGCACTTGCTGTGCCACTTGTAAACAGAGGCGAACATACGAGTTGTTACACGTCCATTCGCCCGCAAGTGAGCGAAATCTCTCGACTGCGCAAGATTGCGCATCAGGCCAGATGGTTCGCACGGCACGGCTGCTGAATTTCTATTAAACTGTGAACATTATCAGACTCCTGGTGTCATTTTATTCGACTGAAAACCCAAACAATTAAACCATTACTGCAAGAAATGCTTCCGTAGAATGCCTTCGTTTCAAGACAAAAAAAAAAAGAAACAGCTGTTCCATCCGCTTCAAATTTATCGAACTAACGATTAAATCCCACTACGAGCATTAGGTACAATATATGTAATATCAGAGCCCTTAAGTGCCAGCAATGAAGGACTCTGGTAATACTAACCTCATAGCAGTCTTCGGTGCGGCGTGTTGCCCCGCACGGTGGTCCAGGGGTTATGGCACCCGGCTGCAGATCCGAAGGTTGCGAGATCTAATCCCGGTCGCGGCGGCAGCATTTTGGTTGAGGCGAAATGTTGAGGCCCGTGTACTTAGAGTTTGGTGCACGTTAAAGACCCCAGGTGGTCAAAATTATTCCGGAGCCCTCCACCACGGGGCGTCTGTCATAATCACAGCTGGTTTTGGGACGTAAAACCCGATCAGTCAATCGCTGCGGCGTTTAGTTTATGATCATGGCGAACGTGAAAAGTAAGGTCGAACACAGTTGACAGTGTATTGTAATTAGGCCATTGTTTTATAAGCAGTATCATATAGAAGCGACAGTAAACCAGTAACTTACGCCGCTCGTGCTTTCTAGAAAAATACTCCAGAAGTTATTTTGGTTCTTTTAATGCGCGTCACCGTTGATATTAAAATCATAAGAAGTGACAATGTCCGAGGCATCGAAATGCTTTGCACACACACGTGTATATTTGGACTCAAAGTTGAAGTCGCCACTTCCTGCCGCGGTATGGCCCGCTTCCATTTCTCGCGCTGCTCCTTGTCCGATGGTAAAGAAAACAACGACACCTTTTCGGTCGTTCCTCTGTAGCCGGAACGGCACCCCGGCACGCAACACGTGTTCGGCATCGTCGTCTTCCAACATTTTGGCTAACTCGGACACGTACGCACACTTTATCCACCAGCTTGTCGCGCTGTGCGCGCGCGTTTCATAGGGTGCCTCGATGTGCGCGAGCAGCCCGAACGATGCCCTCTGTGGCGCAGTGGCGCCACTTCGCGGCAGTTTTGGGCAGCGTATGAAGCTTTCCCATAGAGTGACGGCAGAGTTTCGTGACCAGAAAAGCATTGAAGGACTCTGGTTAGACTAAGAGGAGCTTCGCCCCTAAAAGGTTACGCGACGTATTTATATGATTGCTTGTGCTACCATGGTTTCGGTTGTTTGTCTTTAACACTTCGCCAATTATCTTCCCTTGTTTCAAATGCTTCCACAATAACCTTGTTTATTTATGCCGACCGTGGATCTTTACTGTTTTTCTGTTATAGTTAGTTCATTATGTATACGGTGTGTTTATCTGACCGCTGTGAAGCTGCCCAGTGTATGAGGCGGCCAGGTTCCCCTCAAGCTGCTCAATGCAGCTTTTTTGCCTGGTCATCCTGGCAACCTTGTTGTTGTAACATGAACAATTCAAAAACAATTCAATTCAATTCTTTTTCGGTACTGTAGTTGAGAAAATATGAGGTAATATATTCCTGTGCGTCAAATTAAAACGGCTTCAATCACTCCAACCGCAAAGGACATTCAGCGGTCGCAGCTCATACGTGTCATATTCCGCCGAAAATATGGTCCTTTCTATATTCAGTGAACAGCTTTTTTTACGGACTTCCATCTAGCGGTCGCATAGCAACCTTACTGAAAACAAAAACGTCGTAAGAATATCTGGGGCCTTTGGTTTTCCATAATGGAATTTCAAATAAGTGTACATATATCACTGATATATATCGGCAGTAAACAGAACCTTCTGAGGTATATTTTCTAAAAAAGGATATTTTGATGAAAAGCCTCGCTAGTGAGCAATTTATTTGCGAGGTCTTATCATAATGAAAACACCGAATTTGTTTTCAGAAAAGCCCTTGTGATGCCGGGACATCACTGATAAAGGCGTGCGGAGGTCCAGTGACAACATATAATTTAGATCGATGGTCGTGTGGCCGCATATCAAGTTGACTCGAAAAATAAGCGTGAAGCATTGATTCCTTCAGCTTTTGTAGCGGATAGAGACTTTCACCTTACTCCATTATCAAGAACATAGAACCGCAGGTACCAAGGCTGTTCCAGCACACAGGCACGGAGACCTACGCACTTTATGAAGCCCTGTTCGAACTCCTTTCATCTAAACCAAAAATCACACAGAACATAGAAAAAGAGTGTAGTTGTTTAACTTCATAAAAAGCGCGGTGACAGTTCCTTGCGGGTTGAGCACCTCGGGTTGTGATTGAACGGCTGGCAGCATACGGGTGGACAGACAGACAGACGCACCTGCTGAGAAATTTTCCTTGTTGCTGAGGAACTATGTTGGGACCCTCTCTTTATAAGGCGGATCTTCAGTAGTTGCGGCCCGTGCCCGAACGGGCTAGCCATGACTCTCTGGCCTTTCTCAGACTTCTGGACAGCTTGGGGTCGGTCTGACAGATCGCTGCTCTTGGGGGCTTTCTCCGTTTTCACCGTTGTATACTACTGCATCACGGAACGCAGGAAATTGCCAGAGCTTGTGAACGGGAGAGCTATACTGATCCCAAAGTCTGGACACTGCGCTTCTATGTACATGGCTAAGGGTTTTTTTTTTTGTTTTATCTAAATATAGGAAATACTGTACTATAGGGAACAGCAGATATCGTCTATCGTTACACTTCAAATGCTTTCTGCAAAAGACATGGACAATGAAATCGTGGAGTCGGCTATGTCGTGTGATTTTTTCTGGAGGACTAATTTCATGGGCCCCTGCTTGTAAAGACATTTACCTTTAGATTTCGCATCTTGTCCTGAGATGGTGAGGGGGGCGAAGAGGATTATTAAGAGCGCTGAATCGCTGTGGCATGTACTGATATCATGGGCTTTGCGGTTGCTATGCTTCAGATTGACTTGGAGAAAGCCTTCGATCGCGTGCCGCACGATTTGCTTATAGCCGTATTAGAGCATGTTAACGTCGGTACAGTAATACTTGAAGGCGTTAAGATGGCATACACGGGATGTACCACTCGTCTGATTGTTAACAAAAAGTTAGGTAAATCGATAGAGCTGCAGCGATCCGTGCGCCAAGGGTGCCCGCTCTCTCCTCTCCTTTTTTGCACTTACATTGAAAGCTTCTGCCTAAGTATAATACGCAGCAACATTATTAAAGGGTTCCGGCTACATGCATGAGAAGTGCGCCTGCTGGCGTACGCGGACGACATAGCTATCTTTTGTACAGACCTTGAAAGTATCGCAGAGGCAGTTAACATAGCAAAACGTTTTTGTGAGGTTAGTGGAAGTGCAGTTAACTGGGCAAAGTGTCTTGGTTTTTGGCATGGAAATTGGGAACTCACACCATACTATTTTATGAACGTTCAATGGGTGACAACACCGGTAAAATACTTGGGCGTACCCTTGGAAAACTACAGTGACAGTGATCCTTACTGGCGCAGACAGGCAGTTGAAATCCCTGAAAAGGCAGAAAAATGTAAGGGTAGGGATTTATCCATTTTTGCTCGCACGACCATTTGCAACCTGTTCTTCATTACGAAGTTGTGGTATGTTTTGCAATTATTGCACTGCTCTCGAACGAATGTGCAGAAATTTCATCGTATTTTTGCCGTCTTTATATGGGGTTCCACGTGGGAGAAAACAAGCCGGACGAACCTGTTTCGACGTGTGCGTGATGGTGGTCTGAGTTTGTCGCACCTGTTTCTGCGACAGATTGTAAACCGTTTCTTGTACCTTCGCAATGTTCAGGACCCATTTTTGCGCACTGTCTGTCAAATGCGATTGGCTAGTGCTTTGCCCGAGTTTGTTGTGTCTTCTGTTAGATTGGAAGGTAGACCACAAGGCTACTTTAAGGAAATCGTCGAGTCCTTTCGCTTCCTGAAGGCACGTTTTTCTTTTCAATATTTAAGCACAGTTTCCCGTTAAAAATTGTATAAAGATTTATGCGATGTGGTTCTTCCAGTTCCACTGTACCGTACTCAGTACTATGCTGGAACATGGAGCAAAGTGTTAAAGCGCGTTAAAGGCATGCCTGTGCGTCCGGGGGTTAAAACATTCTTTTTCAAGCTTCATGCCGGTGTCTTGCCAGTTAAGACGTGGATGTCTGACAAAGGTTTATTCGTTCCGTGGGGTGATCACTGCTTTTTGTGTCGGAAGCCCGAAACAATTGAGCATGTTTTTCTTGACTGTTGGGACGCGGTGTTCTTCTGGGACGTCCTTCAAAGGACATTAAAGAAAGATTTCCCGCTGGACGCACAGGGAATAAGGTACCTCGCCATTGATAATGAGGATGGATTTCCGTATAACATTGTCATGCTTTTGGCTCTGCATAGTATTTGGAGGTCACGCATGGCTATACGTCATGCTGATGTCGATGCTCGACGAGCTATAGAATACTTTCGAGAGTCCTTAACTTTGTTTCTGGAACTGCAAAAATTGCAAATAGATATGCCCGATTGGGTACCGCGCATGGAATCACTATTGTACATGAAACAATTGTAGAAAATTTGTTCTGTTGAAAAAAAATCACAGCATATTCACGGGGTGAATGATGATGAGTGGGGCGAAGCTCCGGAAGGAATCATCGGTAAACCGTGAAACTCTTCCGTGCAATTCGCCCCACAATTAAAAGTGAAACACTTGAGTAAATGTCATCAAACTTTTATTGCTGGTTTCCGTGGTCCCTTGTTTATGACTGCTTTGTGGTCCGTGAAATGCAAGGTAACCGATAATTCCTGCTCCGTTCGCAAGGTAACCGATAATGCAAGGTAACCGATAATTCCTGCTCGCGGTTCTCCAACGCTTCTCCAACGCGAGCAGTCGGTATTTCTCAATCAAGAAACTCGCTAGGAGACGCTGCCTGCGCCAACGTTGTCTCTCGCGGGCGAGCGCGTGCCGGGAGCCACGTGCTCGCCCTCGGCGCGTGCGTGCCTCCCGGCAGGCACGCGCCGGTGGCTACCTACTACTACTACTACTACTACTACTACTACTACTGCTACTACTACATACATCGGGGACGCACGACCCACGCCTTAAGGAGCTTCGCCCCTAAAATGTTGAAGCACTGCAATAAAGAAAAAAAAAAAGCTTCGTGGCGTAGTGGCTAGCGCCGCGCGTTCGGAAGCGAGGGGTCCATGGTTCGATTCCGCGCTTCGGACAAAACGTTCGGAATTTTTTTCTCATCGTCCATGGTCCACCAAGCGCGATCCGACACGTACGGCGACGATCCAGGAGAATGAGAGGAGCGCAGCCCGCGCAGCAGCCAATCGGCGAGCAGCTGCACCGCCAACGACATCTAGCGTACCTTCACCCAACCGCCATATTGTACGCATGTCTATGGGACAGCGCCTTCTCGGAAACGAGACGAGAAATGGAGATGACGACACAGAATGCGTACAGGGCCATCTAGTGTATCGTCACCCAACTGCAGTTTGCATGCATCTCTATGGGACAGCGCCATCTATTGTATGCTAAGGGAGACGATACTGGCTACGCAGGATGCATCGACAACCGAGAATCGCCCAGGTGATGCCATATGGAGCTTCGCCCCTAAAACACCCTTTCCTCTACTTTCGTGTGCCGGCCTACGGCTATCAGCGCCATCCAAATGGCAGCGTTTGTCAGCGTTCGCCCTCGCGTTCGCGCGGGAGCTCCCGATGTGCAGCGTCACTGCGGTCGCGTCTGACGATTAAGCTCATCACGCGCGTTCCCATTGAAAACAGCTTCATTCGGCAGGCCGCAACTCTTTTCTAATAAGCGGCCGTGTGTCAAGTGTCACAGCTCGACACTTGAAGCACGCTAGTTTCCTTCGCTGCTTCGGCCGCCTTTGCAACAGGAGCGCTGTTCAAGCTGAGGGTATCCATTGTTACAGCTTATTCGCGCTCGTTCGGTGCCCTTACGAAAATGCCATATATGGATTGATATGAAAAATCCATATACGGTTATATTAAAAATTGGGCAGATATCGCCATATATAGCATATACGGCCCTTATATGGCCATATCTGCCCAATTTTGAATATATCCGTATACGGGCCCGTATATGGCCATATCTGCCCAATTTTTAATATATCCATATATGGCGCCTTATACGGCCATATCTGTCCAATTTTTGATATATCCATATATGGCGCCTTATATGGCCATATCTGCCCAATTTTTAATATATCCGTATATGGGCCCTTATATGGCCATATCTGCGCAATTTGTAATATATCCATATATGGCGCCTTATAAGGCCATATCTGCTTGACACTGTAGGCCATGTGTGAGAGCTGAATACATATATAAACAAAAACAGAACACAAATGCAAGATGGACCTTTCACGTGTGTATTTTATTTTCCAACTATTTTTTTTTCATTCTTCGGAGTTGTCTTTTGTCCTTTTGCTTCTCAAGTCGCTGAGCTTTGCGCCCAGGGATAATATTAAAATTAAGTTTTCCACTGCACTCGAACTGGCACCTCGTAGGGAAGTCTTTGTGCGAGCTGTAAATGGCAAACACAATTGGAGCATGAAAGTAATGCTTACATTATCAGGGCCGATAAATAGCTCCAAATATGTGCAGCTGATGACGCAATGACACAATATTTTATATGTATACATGCATGCATTCACTTAGGCGCCAAGAACAACAATCATAAAACATCGGAACACGCCCGTATCGTTAAACCATCCTGAATGACCGTGCATGACTACGCAATGTGCTGGTCGATATGCAAAGCACCTTATATGCAGTTGCTCAATTATTATTTCAGTTTAATTCCTTGCACTTTGAGGCGAAGAGAAGGGAGATGCCTGTCCCTGTTTTGTCAAAAACAATTCATGGCATTTAAGCTACAGCTGTCACGCAGGAAAAAAAAAACACTGTTTTTCTCAACGGCGTGATTAGCTTGTTAATCACGTGAGGCCGGTTCTCCGAAATGGCATCAAATGTATGCACATAAAGCACTGTCATTGATAGCTGAACCAGCAAACATGTTTACACATTACTGCAATAAAGCAACTGACCTTTGATGTATAGGGACGACTGAGTGTATTGTAACCTCTCCGAAATAGCGTGTGGAGTGCTCTGTTTGGTAAATAAATAAAATAAATGCAGATAATATCTAAAATGCGGCCACGCCATTTTTATGCTCAATATGGCACTTTCAGCTGCTTCTGAAGCAGCATGCATTTCCAGCCTCACTCACGGCTTCACTGGCGCCAGATTCCGCGAATAAGCTACAATAACGAGAATTTCACTAGTGAAAGGGCGGGGGAAGGGCACCGGTAAAACAAACAGAATTTCAACAGCAACTTTTCTAAGGTATTCGTAAGGAAAAATCAGAAAATGATAGCGTGTCTAAGCACGGTGCATCTGTTGGGTGACCTTCGATCTCGCCACAAGAAGAAAATACTGCATTTGGCGTCTTTTTACAACGCCGCTAAAGGGTCGGAAGCAGAAGCAATGCCTAAGGCGCAAATTAAAATATAGAAAAGAAACGCGCTAGCTTTTCGACATTAGCCGTTTATCCGATATCCGATGGCGAAAACAAAGCGCTTAGCAGCTATAAAATTGTCCAATTCGCGTGCTTCTGAACTGACACACCGTATTAGAATTTTAGTAACAAGCATCAAAGCTTACCTTGTAGCAATCAGCCTGGCATGAAAGAAGCCTCTGTACTGCCACCAAACTTGCACTTGTGGCCCCACTTCGTTAGGAATGGGCTCTTCCTTCACTCCCGACGCAGGTCATTTTAGAACATCCAAGGTTGTCCACTTATTTGCGACGCGATCGAAACATGCCACTCACTGCACTCAGTACCACAGCACCACCTCTTTCGGAAAGTACAGCCAGGCAACCCACACGCAACAAAACCTTCGTGGAGAAAATGGCTCCAGTTGTGACGGCTACGCAAATGTAGTCCGTAAGAAAAAGAGAGAGGTGTATCGTTCCGAGAGGAAACGGCAAACGTAAAGCAGAAACTCGCATATTTCGATTGTTTCCCCGAAAATACGAGCGCGTTTTGTCAAAATGATGAGAAATGTGTTATGGTTTAAGGCTGCCAGTGAGACATGTGTATTTTCTTGCTTACCACAAGCAATGGACTACTTTTTGGTCTCGAAAGTACACAGCGTAAACACGAGAGCTAGCTTTGGCAGCGCTTCACCTGATGCATGAAATCTGTTCCACGTGCACGTGGAAAAAGCGAGGGGCCGTCTCCAAAGGTCCTGCGCACTGTTCCGAGAAAAAAAAGCGTGGCTCTTTGCGGAAGAAAAGAACCGGAGGGCAGGGGAGGGGGGGGGGGGGTTGGACAGAGGGGGCTCATTTTTGTCATTTATTTTTGGCTCGTCTTTGGCATTCTTTTGAGCAATGGTGGGTCAGCTGTAGAAAGAGTAGAAGCCATAGCCCTCTTTCTCCGTTTTCACCGTTGTATACTACTGCATCACGGAACGCAGGAAATTGCCAGAGCTTGTGAACGGGAGAGCTATACTGATCCCAAAGTCTGGACACTGCGCTTCTATGTACATGGCTAAGGGTTTTTTTTTTTTGTTTTATCTAAATAGAGGAAATACTGTACTATAGGGAACAGCAGATATCGTCTATCGTTACACTTCAAATGCTTTCTGCAAAAGACATGGACAATGAAATCGTGGAGTCGGCTATGTCGTGTGATTTTTTCTGGAGACTAATTTCATGGGCCCCTGCTTGTAAAGACATTTACCTTTAGATTTCGCATCTTGTCCTGAGATGGTGAGGGGGGCGAAGAGGATTATTAAGAGCGCTGAATCGCTGTGGCATGTACTGATATCATGGGCTTTGCGGTTGCTATGCTTCAGATTGACTTGGAGAAAGCCTTCGATCGCGTGCCGCACGATTTGCTTATAGCCGTATTAGAGCATGTTAACGTCGGTACAGTAATACTTGAAGGCGTTAAGATGGCATACACGGGATGTACCACTCGTCTGATTGTTAACAAAAGTTAGGTAAATCGATAGAGCTGCAGCGATCCGTGCGCCAAGGGTGCCCGCTCTCTCCTCTCCTTTTTTGCACTTACATTGAAAGCTTCTGCCTAAGTATAATACGCAGCAACATTATTAAAGGGTTCCGGCTACATGCATGAGAAGTGCGCCTGCTGGCGTACGCGGACGACATAGCTATCTTTTGTACAGACCTTGAAAGTATCGCAGAGGCAGTTAACATAGCAAAACGTTTTTGTGAGGTTAGTGGAAGTGCAGTTAACTGGGCAAAGTGTCTTGGTTTTTGGCATGGAAATTGGGAACTCACACCATACTATTTTATGAACGTTCAATGGGTGACAACACCGGTAAAATACTTGGGCGTACCCTTGGAAAACTACAGTGACAGTGATCCTTACTGGCGCAGACAGGCAGTTGAAATCCCTGAAAAGGCAGAAAAATGTAAGGGTAGGGATTTATCCATTTTTGCTCGCACGACCATTTGCAACCTGTTCTTCATTACGAAGTTGTGGTATGTTTTGCAATTATTGCACTGCTCTCGAACGAATGTGCAGAAATTTCATCGTATTTTTGCCGTCTTTATATGGGGTTCCACGTGGGAGAAAACAAGCCGGACGAACCTGTTTCGACGTGTGCGTGATGGTGGTCTGAGTTTGTCGCACCTGTTTCTGCGACAGATTGTAAACCGTTTCTTGTACCTTCGCAATGTTCAGGACCCATTTTTGCGCACTGTCTGTCAAATGCGATTGGCTAGTGCTTTGCCCGAGTTTGTTGTGTCTTCTGTTAGATTGGAAGGTAGACCACAAGGCTACTTTAAGGAAATCGTCGAGTCCTTTCGCTTCCTGAAGGCACGTTTTTCTTTTCAATATTTAAGCACAGTTTCCCGTTAAAAATTGTATAAAGATTTATGCGATGTGGTTCTTCCAGTTCCACTGTACCGTACTCAGTACTATGCTGGAACATGGAGCAAAGTGTTAAAGCGCGTTAAAGGCATGCCTGTGCGTCCGGGGGTTAAAACATTCTTTTTCAAGCTTCATGCCGGTGTCTTGCCAGTTAAGACGTGGATGTCTGACAAAGGTTTATTCGTTCCGTGGGGTGATCACTGCTTTTTGTGTCGGAAGCCCGAAACAATTGAGCATGTTTTTCTTGACTGTTGGGACGCGGTGTTCTTCTGGGACGTCCTTCAAAGGACATTAAAGAAAGATTTCCCGCTGGACGCACAGGGAATAAGGTACCTCGCCATTGATAATGAGGATGGATTTCCGTATAACATTGTCATGCTTTTGGCTCTGCATAGTATTTGGAGGTCACGCATGGCTATACGTCATGCTGATGTCGATGCTCGACGAGCTATAGAATACTTCGAGAGTCCTTAACTTTGTTTCTGGAACTGCAAAAATTGCAAATAGATATGCCCGATTGGGTACCGCGCATGGAATCACTATTGTACATGAAACAATTGTAGAAAATTTGTTCTGTTGAAAAAAAATCACAGCATATTCACGGGGTGAATGATGATGAGTGGGGCGAAGCTCCGGAAGGAATCATCGGTAAACCGTGAAACTCTTCCGTGCAATTCGCCCCACAATTAAAAGTGAAACACTTGAGTAAATGTCATCAAACTTTTATTGCTGGTTTCCGTGGTCCCTTGTTTATGACTGCTTTGTGGTCCGTGAAATGCAAGGTAACCGATAATTCCTGCTCCGTTCGCAAGGTAACCGATAATGCAAGGTAACCGATAATTCTTTTACCATTTACCCTTAGTGTTTACATTTTGCATTCATTTCTTTTGTAATTACTAATTGCTGGATGGGACGAGATATGGGGTTCCATCGATTATCTGTGTGTATATAAATAACATATTACAGGGTATTTATTGTTTCGCTTCGCGTGATATATTATCAGTCACCATGACGCGAGGAAATTTGATATATATATATATATATATATATATATATATATTATATATATATATATATATATATTGAGGAGCTGCTCCTTAATTGGATGTCGACACATAAATAATATAACACACCTATGCATATGACTGTTAACTTGCATTATGTGACTTTTGATGCATACTCTTTATATCGAGTATATAAAGCCATATACGGGCCACGGGCGCCGTATATGGAAGTATCCTGCTACCGTATATGTCATATAAGGCGTAATATAAAGCCATATATGGCAGTATATAGCTGCCTTATATGGCATATAAAACGTCATATAAGTTTATATCTGGCTGTATATGACCTTATATTGAACTTTATATGGCAGTATATAGCCTGATATGAGCGCTTATATGTCCATATCTGGCCATATATAAAACATATCTGGCCCATATATGATATTTCCGTAAGGGGAAGCTCCTCTTAGTCTAACCTTGTCACGCGTCAGGCGTCAGTCGTCAGGCGTCAGGCGTAACCCGCGTGCTGGGAGGCACGCGCTCGCCCTCGGCGCGTGCGTCCCGGCGCGTGCCTCTCTCTCTCTCCCGGCGCGTGCCTCTGCTGTCTTGTGAGAGAGAGAGAGAGAGATAGACAGAGAGGGAGCGAAAGGCGCGCGTTGGCTATGGAAACGCTCTTTCTTAGAGGAACGCTGTACCAGCTCGCAAAGAAGAACGCGCTCTCACCCGCGAGAGACAACGTTGGCGCACGCAGCGTCTCCTAGCGAGTTTCTTGATTGAGAAATACCGACTGCTCGCGTTGGAGAAGCGTTCACCGGCAACCCATATATATATATATATATATATATATATATATATATATATATATATATATATATATATATATATATATATATATATATATATATATATGTAGGCCCTGGATCTTGACTTGCAATGAGGTGCCGGTGGTGGGAGATTTCACTTGTGCATAGTTGAACCATGAGGATACGTAGCGTGCGCGTTAACTAAATTAATCCGGAACTCGGCACGATCTACGATGAACATCCCGAGCTTCGCCCACTCATCATCATTCACTCCGTCGATATGCTGTAATTTTTTTTCTCATCGTCCATCGTCCACCAAGCGCGATCCGACACGTACGGCGACGATCCAGGAGAATGCGAGGAGCGCAGCCCGCGCAGCAGCCAATCGGCGAGCAGCTGCACCGCCAACGCCATCTAGCGTACCTTCACCCAACCGCCATATTGTACGCATGTCTATGGGACAGCGCCCTCTCGGAAACGAGACGAGAAATGGAGATGACGACACAGAATGCGTACAGCGCCATCTAGTGTATCGTCACCCAACTGCAGTTTGCATGCATCTCTATGGGACAGCGCCATCTATTGTATGCTAAGGGAGACGATACTGGCTACGCAGGATGCATCGACAACCGACAATCGCCCAGGTGATGCCATATGGAGCTTCGCCCCTAAAACACCCTTTCCTCTACTTTCGTGTGCCGGCCTACGGCTATCAGCGCCATCCAAATGGCAGCGTTTGTCAGCGTTCGCCCTCGCGTTCGCGCGGGAGCTGCCGATGTGCAGCGCCACTGCGGTCGCGTCTGACGATTAAGCTCATCACGCGCGTTCCCATTGAAAACAGCTTCATTCGGCAGGCCGCAACTCTTTTCTAATAAGCGGCCGTGTGTCAAGTGTCACAGCTCGACACTTGAAGCACGCTAGTTTCCTTCGCTGCTTCGGCCGCCTTTGCAACAGGAGCGCTGTTCAAGCTGAGGGTATCCATTGTTACAGCTTATTCGCGCTCGTTCGGTGTATATCTGTGCGTTCGTTTCGTGCATGCTTCACTTGATAGTTCGCGCTCATCGTCTGTTTCTTCATTTAGCGGCCTCCCCTAGCTTTGCATGTGTAGCTTTGTGACACACAACGCATAAAGCCCATCGTACCAGCACGCGTTGCCCACGGGAGGCGCTCACTTAGCAAGTGCATGTTTGCTACAATTAATACTGCTCCTGAAGCTGCGAGCCTCACTTCGTATAGCATTAGTTTCTTGCTATCGCATTCGTTGCTTCGCCCTTGCGGTGAAACTGTGACTTTTTTTTGAAAGAAGCATACATATAAATACTCAACAACTGGCACAGAGCATGTGCTGCACAAGTAATGTGACACATTCTGGAGTGCTAAACAGAATTTAAAGAAACTAACTCCTTATCAGTTAGAGCCACCGAAGGGTGACTGATGCATTTTTTGGCACACCTGTTTATATAAAAAGGGCTCAGCAACCTCAAGTGTTAGTTTGTGTTTACCTGTAAACAATATATCAGTATCAGAAAAAACGGGTTCACATTGGGATGACCTGCAATGATCTGACATGTGTGAAAAAGTTTCTTTCCCCAGTGAATTAGCATGCTATTTTAGACGCGTGTTGATGCATTGGCCAGTCTGTCCTATGTACATATTGCCACATGTTAAAGGTATCCTATAAACCACCCTTATTTGGCATTTCGTTGGCTTTGATTCTTCTTTAAGGCCACAGGTACATTTCCTTACCCCTGCTTGTAACTTTAACTAGCAAAAAAGTTAAAAGGAGGGATAAGGAAATGTAGCTGTGGTCATACAGACTCGGTTCCAAATTATGTTCGACGAACCGCAGCGCAGTGTCATGACAGATGACAGTAGGCGCCGCGAACCACTGCCAGGTTCATGAGCTCATCGGCTCATGCGGCACAGTGATACTGTCGCAGTTTCCATAAATCGTTTTCCACAATCCGCAATTATGTTCGCAGGCATCCCCCTTATTTCTTCTCCAGGAAACGCGAGGCCCTTGCTCGCTCCATGTGTACTGCACATTTAAGACATCTACCATCAAACACAAGCAACAGATTCCCAAGGGCCAGGAAGCATTGCTTGTCATAAATGACTGCCCAGCCACTCAACTCGACCTTCGTAGTCTCTTCTAAGAATCACGACATAATAGCTGCTAAAATTTGCCTCCCGGGGCAAATTTTCTTTGTGGTTGTGTCTGCGTACCTTCGCCCAGGAAACATTTTTGTTGAACCCTACACGTAGCTGGAAACGCTTAAACATGCAGCACAGAACCTTGCTCTGCTCATTGGACGGGAGTTTAATGCCCACCACACCGCCTGGAGTGTCTCAAGGCCTAGTCAACGAGGCAGATATCTTTACGAAGCCATCGCACTTTCCTCTGCGAAATTCTGTAACACCCCCGACACCCCTACCAGAATCGGACTGCATAAATCACAGAAAGACACGACCCCTGATCTTACCCTGGCCAGGCCCAACTTCCTTCGGCACTGGATTGCCCACAGCCAGTGATGGGGCAGTGACCACTACCCCATCTACTTGACAATTAATCGTAAATGCTTCCGAATTAAGACGACCGCAGAAATAACTAATAACTAACTGGGGAACCTTTCGGACCCATGTCACTAGATTGTTCACGACGATTGAGGGACTCCTGGATATACTTCAGCAAGCCTGTTCACTCGCACGAGAAACAGTACCATGCGATGATAATAGTAAATTGATGGACAATGATTTGGACATCCTATGGAAAAGAGCAGACTAGTTGGCATGAAGATATCGCCCACGCAGCATACGACACACTAAACTTATGAAAATCAAGCGCAAATTTAAGCTTATCAGTGGGCATCAGCTCCAGCTTCAAAGCGAAGCGTGGAATTCACCTGCGAGCGTCTCGACCAAGTCACGGGACTTCAGGGTCCTTGGCGCATTTTTCGTAGCATTAGCGGGAAAGAAAGGGGTAACTCTCCCTTGACTGAGCTCGTCATAAAAGCACGTCCCGCAACAGTAGGGGAACAAATCGTCACAAACTTCTTTCCCCATGCATTACTCACTCCGCCTGTGCCTCCGAATGCCTGCGCCATACAGGAGCCTGATTCAGATCTTGACAGCCTATTTAGCATGGGAGAAATGCTAGTAGCCATGCCCGAATAATATGGCAAGAACTTTGCAGCCATGGAGAAGAAGGTCATGACGCTCTACTAGAAGTAATTAACGACCTGAGGGATTCAGAAAGCGTACCTGAGGGACGCTCATCGTACTCCCTCGTTCTTTTATCCCATACCAAAATATGGCAAAAAGCAGAACGTCGGCGGTAACCTCCGACCAATCTCTCTGACTTTGTCGCTTTATAAGCTCATTTAATGCATGATTCACACGCGTATAATCCCTTACCCTGAGATAAGCCGGCCTGGTTACAACCCGGCTCAGGTGGGTTGTCGCCCTAGCATGGGCACCCACGATTGCCTTTGGCAGCTACTACGCATTATTCACACGTCACGGAAAGTGCTGCCTAAATACTTGCTGGCCGTTGACATGCAGAAAGCATTCGACAATGTTGGCCATGATGTCATCCTTGACGAGCTAGCTAGTCGCTACCGCAGCCAGCGAGCCCAGACATGGATAAGGAATTTTCTTGTATCTGGGCCCAGTCGCCTAAGTGCGCCGTCAACCCGGATGGAGCCCAAAGACTTATTACCTGGACCGAGACGTTCCGCAGGGGTCCATCGTACGTCCGACGCTCTTTTTTCTTGCAATGTGGAGCATTGCTGAAACCCTTGAACGAGACACAATGGCTAGACTTGCCATCTGCACCGATGATATAACTATTTGGGCAGAAGCAGGAGACCATACTGACAGGGTAATAATGCAAAGCGGGCTGCAGGCAGCTCTCCTCGGTTTAGAGGCCACGCTTAAAGAAGTACGGCTGCAGGTCGCTCCACAAAAAGGAGAACTTATCAGTATAGATGGAAAGCATTGCACCAACTCTAACCTGAGCATCTCGCTCCACATTGAGTCGCACACCATACAGTCCAAAAACGGACAGATCAAAGTTCTTGGCCTGCCTATAGCCAGCCATAACATCCCACAAAATAATGGGTACGTAGCCTCCGACAGGCATGGCCATCCATGTTGCACACGATACGTCGACTCTAACAAATACGCGGCAGCGTAACGAGAGGCATGTTGTACCCTAGCCAGGGCTGTGGCGATCGACAAGATCTTGTACGATAAACCCATACAATCGTTCTCTCCTACGGACGTCCGGAGTCTGGAACGCCTTCACAGCACCACCCTGCGCACCGTCCCGGGGCTCCGCAAACACACTAAGATACCTGCACTTGAACTGCTGCGGGCTTAGCTCCTCTGCAAGGCCTGATCCGCGAAGCCCACACCACGCGCCATATACGCATGGAAAATACGCCGCAAGGTCGTCGCCATCTGGCCTGGGATGGCCAACAACATGACGGCGCACCTCCTGTTGATATGCCTTAACCTACATGGGAAATCCCGATTGCTTCTCGACGCATTGGCCGTCCTACATCTCGGAACAACGTTTCGGCTCGCCAGCTTCGTGCCGCACGTCAACTCAAGGATGCGAGCTTGGACTCAATCGACATCTATACTGATCCTGCTATCTGAAATGATCGGGCC
Organism: Hyalomma asiaticum; assembly: GCA_013339685.2. NCBI lineage: Eukaryota > Metazoa > Arthropoda > Arachnida > Ixodida > Ixodidae > Hyalomma > Hyalomma asiaticum. The sequence continues at coordinate 35,887,452 of CM023482.1, forward strand.
TACATGGCATGGGTCCGCTTACGACCGCTTACTCAGTGGCCTATAGCTTCCATCTCCCATGCGGTTCCAGAGCGCATGCTGAACTCATGGCTATCTGGGAAGCCACTGCAAGGCTCCCATATACCATCCGGACAATTGTCCGTGTTTGTACGGATTCGCACAGAGCCTTCTCTGAAATATTTCGCTGAGCCTTTTAAGATGCTACAGCTTCTGCTATTCAAGCTATCCTTCGTAGGCACGAGAAGGCAAATTGTCTGATAAAAATCACATGGACGCCGCAGCATACGGGAGTGCCCGGGGGCAACACTCCGGCGCGCACCGCTGCTGCTTCTACAGGTATGTCGACCAATGTTTCTCAGCCCCCACCCCTGAGGGTGTACCTGTTCCTAGTAGCTGTTGCGACTCGAAAGAAGAAAGAGGTGCACTAGCGTGCCCGCATAGAAGATGCCGCGGACAGACGAGAAAAAAAAAACGACTGCACTCGTTGCTTTCTTCTGTCTGACTACTCCAGAGGCGGGGACCGTTTACTTCCTTGTTCCCGCACCGTGCGCGGCCCCTGTTTCACAGCGGGGGAAGGCGCTGCTTCCTTATTCTCTCTCCCGCGGTCCCTGTAGCTGCCGCACTCTGCACATCTGCTCGTGCACTCGCATACACACGCTCAAGCACTGATTCCCAGCACACTGTAACAGTACCCGTATGACCTCCTAAGCCAAATGGCTCCCTCTGTAACCACCAGGCACCTTGCCGGACCGTCCCAGCGTACTGCAAGCAAACAACGCCTCAAGAAGTTACCCCGCCCGCCCTCTTCTCGAGCAAGTGTTCGCTTTCAAGCGCTCCGGACGTTTTAATTGCTAAGCATTTCTTCGCAAACTTTCGTGAGTTTGAGCTTATCTATCTATCTATCTATCTATCTATCTATCTATCTATCTATCTATCTATCTATCTATCTATCTATCTGTCTATCTATCTGTCTATCTGTCTGTCTGTCTGTCTGTCCTCCGCAAAGCGCTCCTCTTCTCAATTGCACACAAAATGAAATTGTAACGCCCGAATTCATGTTCTTCAGTAACATAAGGCAGCATTAAACTTGTTTTAGTCTTGAAATTCATCCTAGTCAGTTCCTTGTAAGCATGTCCGACGAGAACTTACACTGATAACTCTTCCCAGCCACCAGCGCAACCGCCAAAGCAACGTCATTTTGACTCACGAAAACTGATGATTTATAACACTGCATTCAGCGCGAAAGCGGATTTCAGGGTACATACGAAATATAATGCGTGCTGTTTTTGCCACTCTCATTAGTGCTGTAGTTTGCACTGAGTCTCACATCAAGCAAATGTACAATGAAAGGAACATGCTGTACTCACGTTCAAGGGCATCTTTATACGTGTATTCACTTTTAGTCATGTGCGCTACCACGACAGAAGTGGATATGCCTTAGGTGTTCCTATGCAAAGAACATTTAGCGGATATCAACTACATTCTTCGCTAGATATCGACTATATTTTTTTTATAATTGTAGCATCAAACGAAGGCAAGACAAGGCTGGTAATGAATAGTCTCAAGTACACTTGAAGTTTCCTGGCGTCTGGTTTAGGCAGTCGAGGATGAGAAAAATGACAACCCTCATAGCCTATACCACAATTAACGTTATTATAGCGAAGTAAAAGCAAAAAAATATATTATCTAGTAAGTAAAACGCATATTGTCGCATAACTAAAGCACACGTAAACCTAGCGTGTTGATGGATGTGCTTCTTTCACACTTCGTATTAGTTGCATGGGTTCGGATTGAACAGCTTCTAGGAGGGGTCATGAAAGGTATCCCAATACAGCATGCCGAACATTCCTTATACACCTGCATGGGTCGGGAAACTTCCTTCGGTTGCTTTTCGGCCCGCCTGGATTGTTGCACATAAACATTAATGAGCGCCTCGCAATTCACCAAATAATTGGGTCTGTGAAAAGAACGTTCAGCTATACTTGAAACAGTAATTTAGAAGAGTTTTCGCCGCGGTTTTCCATTCTTGCGAATTCAGATATCTTTCCGAAGTGCATTTTGTTGTTTCTCTTTAGTGGTACTATACATATCAAATAGAATAGAGATTATTTTCACCGTATGCGGTGCGTATTACTCATACCTTGAGATATGACGCCTTCCGTCACGGTGCCGTAGTTGATAGGCCTTCGGTGCCAATCGGCTAGAGATATTCAAAAGCGTGGAAACAGAAAGGAAGCCAAATCTCCTCATGAAATCTTCGTGAAGGTCGCATTCCAAGAACGAGGTCAACAGATCTGAGACACCTATATATCATCATAAATTGAAGCCTGTCGGTGCTCCAAGCACAAAACGTTCGAATGTCGCAGAATGCAGCTTTCTAGTTACTTCCAAAAGAATGTTGGACATGCATGTGAATAATATCCTTAGAAGCGACCTCCCTCTTCCGGCCGCAAATGATAGTGATTGCACAAAGAAAACTGCAAAAACAACTGGACTTAATTGAGCCCTAAACGAATACAACTTAGGGATGAGCGAAACTGCCGCTTATTCTACGGTGGATATGGAGTTCCCAGGTGTGCTGCCATCAAAATCTTTTTCTAAGAATACTTCCTTAGAACTGATTTATTTCCCAAGCTATGCTTTTGCGGCCTCACAATTTGGTGTAACCCCGAAACCCGTCACGCACACCTGGCGAAACAAGAGAGGGACGCTTCATTAATCCGTGTGCGCTTGGCCAACAAAGGGTACATGAACATATCGCAGCCATATAACTAACAAAGAACGAAAGAAAGAAACTAGCAAGTCATGAACGCACCTGCCAAGCTTCAACTGTCCCTATTTAGCGATAAAAGAAGACCTCAGGAATTTTAGGATTTCTCGCCATAGAAAACTCAAGCAATTCGTTTTTGTCACGGTGCTTATTCCATATATACAGATGACTGGAAACAGTTTTAGTCCCTTTACGTAACAATATCGAGAGTACGCTCTCGAGGCACTTGTGAAATTTTGTTCGGGCATTTGCGTTGTTCACATATTACGGTGCGTTCAGCAGGACAGCGTATAGATGCCCGACGCACTCCGTCACGCCTTCTCTGTAGCGAGAACACCAGTGAACTATCTTGAGGAGCACAGAAAGCCACAAGACATGGCTGGTGGGTCACCTGTCCTCGTCAAAGTACTTGCCTGGAATTCTTCTTCCTATGCGCGACCAGAGAGCTCCGGGAAGCACAATTTTCTCAATTCTTAGTTACTCATTGATTATTCACCGTCACCCCATCATGTGTCCGCATAAGAGCGCGAAGCGATTAAAATGGACGTCGCCGAAATCATTGAAAGGGACGCCATCGCCTGCCCAGCAGGCGATGTTTTAGTAAGCAATAAAATCGACTCCTCTAACTTCTACACTAATTTTCACCGCACGCTTACCCTCTTTCACGTATTCACGAAAATCTTGACTCCCTCCATCTTGCGACCTCTTCATTACTGGACGTCCTTTCCGACTACTGGCAATTTCCTCCAGCGAACATGAATTGCGAGTCGGAGTTAAAGAGTGGCAACTTCATTTCGGGTTGGCAGAACGCCACCTTCATACCCATGGTACCATTTGGTAATCGTGCCTTCCGGGCTCGTAACGCACCGCCCGCATTTCAGAAAACCATGGACAAGCGTATGTAAATAGTCGGCGCGTGTAGGTGGCCTGCACAAGAGGGCACTGTCTCACTTACTTTTCTAGCTCGAACTGTGAGGCTTTAAACTACTCCCGAAGTATTTCGACGGCCTGACCTTCAGCGAAATTTCTAGAAGTCCCGGCTCACTTTTTAATGGAATATCCCCCTGGGACACCTTCTTCGCGCTTCCAGATTCCTACAAGATCCAGGTAATGTGCCCGCTGGGAAGAACTTCCCCGTTCCAGGCTCTGTCCGCGACCGTAGTTTTGCAGTTCTGTGCTTCTACATTCGCCCTTGAAAAACACTGCACGGGTCGCACGTCTCCTCATTCACCTTCGCAAGCGAAAGGTGTCCCTTTCTCTTCTCTGTCATCACTACTAAGCAAGCCATTTTAAGAGTCGCACACACGGCTTGTTTCACTAGCTTACTGCATTGTTTTTTTTTTTACAGTTATCTGTATAATCACCGCTCGCGCGCGCACTCCTGTCTGAACTCTGTGCAGAAGAAACAGGAGACAAAATAAAAGTCACGACTGGTAAAGAAAGGCGAAGCCAGCAAGGTTTACATCATTTATTCAGGGTGCCCAAACTGAAACAAGCAGTGTACACCTGCAAACACTTTCAAGCCAGGTCCAAACAATGCACGCGATACATATCGGACTCACTTGAGCCTACGTTGAATCACTCTGAGCACAATGAACCTGTTGGTAAATGCTAGGTACGGACACCAGGCAACTGATATTGCTTTATTATTGTGTCGCGCTGTATGCAGCTGGTGGAACCGCTTAGCACAACAAATGATCATCAAATCGTTACTGTTTGATGGCCCAGTAACATTGTGAATGCTTTCCAGGTTGTGTTGATCACGCTTGGATCACAGGGTGCAGAGTTGCAAACGCGCTCAATAGTGGCACATGGAGCGGTGAGAAAAAAGTAACCTGACCACACTATTGTTTCTTCAACGAGCATAGATGAACAGTGCTGCCTCTTTGCTGTACTGCGATTCCACCGTGAACACGGTACACAGGTGCAGCGTCGTGATGTAAGAACAAGAGAGCAACGAATCTAGTGCTCAGCAGTCTCACATGAGATGAGATGGTAAACGATGACTGAAATGTGTGCTTCATGCCCGTTTGACATTAAATTCCACATACAGAATTTTGTTCAGCTAAGCGTTCTTCAAGTAGTAATGCAATTGTAAGACAAGAAATATTTTAAGGAATCACAATTCGCACGAGATATTCAACAAAATGTACAAGCATAAACGGCGCAAAAGTGCCGAGAGGGCGGTTTTACAGACGTGTTCATGTTTTAATCAACCTTCAATTTTCTCCGGTTTCGCTTTGTGTAATGCTAAAGACCTTATAGTGCTGTCAGCCGTGAATGTGATGTGTCAAGGGAGTCACAGGCAGCTGTTGGTATCGTCAAGTGTGACATATAAACTTATGTGCTTTATTCGACATAATAAATAGAGAATATGCAATGAGTTCAATATGCCCTCTTAGAACTACGTAAACATTTAGCCCTTCCTATTCTGCATACAGTGCATAAAGCATTTACAGCCTGTTTTTTCCCAGCTGCAACTGACGCTGAAACTAATTTGAGAATAAAGAAATGAATTCTGAGCTCTAGCACAGCCTTCTAAATCACTCGGTTAGCTTGTGGCGAAATTTCCCAAGGTAGACGAAGTTCTCTGGCAGAAAAGGCTTCGTCTATGCGTTGTACAGTTTGACGAGGAATTACATAATTCTTGGAAAGAGATGTATTACCCTTGCCGGAATGATGTTTGGGTTTTAAAACCGCTTATATGTTGTGCTTGTAGAGAGATCGTGCAACAAACTCAACGGTATTGTGAGGTAACCCACATAGAATGAGCATTTTATAACTATACCCCATAATGAAACTTGCTCAACAAGGACTCTGCTGTTGGACTCTCTCTCTCTCTCTCTTTATATATATATATATATATATATATATATATATATATATATATATAGAGTGTATATGCAAAAATATCTTGGGTTGCCGCTAGTTTATAACAGAATTGACGATGCGCCTCTTAGAGAACGATGGTTTATTATGTCAACGTTTCGGTCGGAACCCGACCTTTTTCAAGACGTGTTGAAAAAGGTCGGGCTACGACCGAAACGTTGACTTAATAAACCGTCGTTCTCTAAGAGGCGCATCGTCAATTCTGTTATATATATATATATATATATATATATATATATATATATATATAGATAGATAGATAGATAGATAGATAGATAGATAGATAGATAGATAGATAGATAGATAGATAGATAGATAGATAGATAAAGCGTATGATACTCCTTTGTGTACTACACCATATCCATGATGCTACCTGAAGCGACTGAGCTTCATCGCCTTCAACTGTTAGCATTGGACACAGCCCCAAAAGTGATGTTCGGTGTCCCAGCAATCGACTACCCCCGCTACATGAAAATCTGAGCAGCGGATTCACTTCCTTGACAATGAGTGTAAAATGAACTGCTCTATAGACGCATGCTCTATGGTGATCGTGCACCCGTGTCTTCATAGCTGTATGTTTGGCGAGCTCAACCCCTTCATAACGTCTGCAATTTTAGAACCATAAAAAAATCTCCAAGTCACAAATAGAGCCCCAGGCAATTAACGATTAAGGTACCACGTTGCCGTTGCATAACCTTGAACGTTTCCAAGTTACGCGCCTTGGTAATGTGCTGCTACGTAGACTCGGTAACACATCGACCGGCCGTATTTCCCCTTTACAATTGGTGCAATAATTTTTAAACAGTTATTAAATCCTGCAGTCGGTCCCCAAAAGAGAACTCGTTCACAGGTGCCACGTTTCATTTCTTACCACGATTTCATAAATTTATTCGCGAAATCCGGCACTTTTGTGACAGAAGATGCATGCTAGAAAGGTGGAATCGCGTCCTGCGATGCTCCTGCTAATGTGGAAAATAACGTCGTCCTCCACATGCAGCCACACCTTGTGCTACGACGACGTCTCGATGAAATGTTTATTGCAATCGCCATTGCTTCATTCGGTGAAATCGCCCATGCATCAACGTTCTTATCTTGTAAGCAGAAGGCATTGTTATCCCTCTAGTTGGTAATATTTTTTCGAGGAAAAAAATAATAGGAACCTAAATTAGCAATTTTCGCGACGCGGTTTGACAAGGAGTTTCACAGTATGCAAGCCCTTTGGCAAGGCGATCTGTGCAATATATATTAAAACAGGCATATGTTCAATGCTTGCTTACTCTCGAGAAAGGTTAATAAGTGCCCGTATATTAATCTCTGACAAGTTCCACAAGGTTCTCTTCGGAAGGTTTTCTTGGAATCTAACATGAAAACTTCGGTATTTGCACCACTGCATATATGCAATCACAAAAAGAGATAACCCCGTTCCAATTAGATCCTCACCATACCTATTTCAAGTATAAAAACCAAAAATGATATAGACAGACACACCGCAAAAAGGACGAAGAAGCTGCTGTGTTCGGCCGTTTGGCCTGGTACCTTTACTATGACATTTCTACCTTGGTGCGGTGAAGGGCAAGGCACCTCTTTGCCGTAAAAGCCTGCCTCACGGATTCTGCGTACATATTGCTGAAAAGCTTCCTTAAGCTTGAAACTCTTACGAAGAAGCATACTAGCCAGAGCTCGATTAAGCGTGTCTTTGGATTCAGCGAATCCATGCAATACATTGTTCCAACAACTCGGTAACCGGTCAGTGAAACAAAGATGTCCTCTTCTCTGTGCACATTGCAAGCAAGTAATGGCGTCTTTGTTCAATAAATTCTCCTTTTCTTTCGCCGTGTAATATGCTGAGCTAAGCTTGCCGAGCAAGTTTGTGTAGCTTTTGTTGTAAACGATGTTCTGGTACGTCTGAGTGTACACACGCAAACATGGAGTAATTGCTTTCCGGTCGAGCGCCTCGTCAAGTTCCTCAAGTGTGTCTATCACGTTCCCTGCAGAGTGCACGCTGAGACGTGAAACGAGCTCACCACGCAGGTAATTCGACACTGGAAGAATAGCAATCAACCAAACGCCGTACAATACACCACGGGCCACTAGCGGATTTCTTCTCCGAGGAATCGGCATCGAAGTGGACAGAAATGAAGACAGAAGGACCAGGAAGGAGTCCATAACTAAACCGAAAGGCGAATTAGTGTTTCGTCTCCTGAGCTCCGTCATTGCCAACGTTGTTGAAGTGCATATAAGTGCAACGAGAACAAGACACAATGCTAGCTTTGACTCAAAAAGTAGGTTTGCAAAGTTGCTCATCATCAATTCCTTCTCTTTTGCGTAGAATACATCGTATGTATCAATAATGACTTGATATATGTCGTATCGATGGGTAATTTGATAGTGCAGCTGTACGGGTGTTACTATGACATCCAGATTTCCATGTATAAGGGCTTGCGCAAGATACATACCGCTGCTGCTAAAAACAAACTCCACCGTGACGTTGTAATAAGCGAGCGATATAATAATGAGCGCTTGGACCCCTTCCTCACAGGACACTAAACCTTTTGCGTGGCCACAGCCTAAATATATTCTGCTGTTTCGAAGTGGGCTGCGTCGCGGAAGTCTCGAGTGATCTTTTGGAGCATAAAAGTTGCATTCGTCCTTAGATCGTAAGACATTCCTTCCTGTTGCCCAGAGCCAGCATGGTAGGGACCTACTGTGTTTCTCGCAGGGACCTTCAATCTGACAAGACAAGTTTCTTGTGTACCATACTTTGAAATCTCCGCTGGTGGTTCCTTCATTTTTCTGTGCAATCAAGAAGCAGTCAAGAGCGAAGTAATCGACAGGACGCGTTGGACACTTCTTTAGATACCACACTTTGTTCGGGTTTAAGTTTAGGGCGACCAAGTTCGTTTTGATTCCTGCCTTGGCATTTCGTTCGACATACTCATCCAAACTTGTTGTAGGAAGCGTCCAGAGTGTTGATTTCCAAGGCAGTTCACGTAGCAACAAGGGATTGTTCAATTCGGAGGAGCCTTTCTCTGTTACCAGAGCAACTACATCGCGCCCGGTAAAGTGGGACGGTAGAGCGGCAAATAACTCTTCATTCTGTCCACTCAGTGTTCTATTTAGCCCAGTGTCAGAAATATGTGATGCACATAAAAGAAGGAATAATAATCTCAAAGAGGAAATGGTCATTCTTGAAAATTAAAAAGAAACGTAGGATGGGAGAATCTCTAGGCCAACACAGTTTCTTTCGCCGGAGAAAAATTGCATGCACTTTCTTTCAGTTCACTTGCGAACCCAGGTGCGAAGAGTGCATTGAAAGCTTCCGCAGCGCCTCCGCAGGATGCCTTCTGTCATTCAGGTGAACAAGAGTACCTGAAAAAAAGAAAAATACAAGATACATGCAACCTACAAAACGGCACCTCTTTGTGAGCGCATTAATATCTTACAAAACAAAAACTTCGCAAAAGTTCGATAACCCAATTAACTTCAATAGAACTAAAAGCTTAAAGAACACACGACAACGAAAGTAATTCAAGTAGACGACTGAACATGCTGCTAATACATTTGTAAACATAAGGTTGCGGAAAGGATCGTTCGTCTATATTGCTTTTATTGCGATATCAATTATATGGACAGTCTCGGCTGGTTTTTGCCGTCCCCGTCGCCGCCGTCATGAACCATATATGTATCAGTGTATATATATATATATATATATATATATATATATATATATATAAATGTCCCAAAGAAAAATAATTCAGATAAATGCTTCCAAAGCGCGGAATCGAACCAGGAACTTCTCGCTCTGGAGCGCCTGGCGCTAACCATTACGCCACAAAAAGGAGATCCTTCAGGGAGCTAACGGCGAGCCTTTTATACGCACCGTTTACCGCTGGCAGGACTCAGAGACGGCAGGCGTTTATAGCGTTTCTTCATTACCAGCGAGGTGGCGCGAGGAGCGCTACGGGCAGCCGCCTTTGCAACAGGAACGCTGTTCAAACTGAGTATCCATTGCGACAGCTTATTCGCGCTCGTTCGGTGTATATCTGTGCGTTCGTTTCGTGCGTGCTTCACTTGATAGTTCGCGCTCATCTTCTGTTTGTTCATTTAGCGGCCTCCTTTGAGGGGGAGAGAGAGAAAACATTTATTTGAATGAAAAGAGGGATCTTCCTCGTAGGGTGGAGCCCTTAGTTCAGGGCCCCATTGGCTCGTGCCACTCCACGTGCTCGCTGGATCAGCCGACGCTGCTCCCGCGGCGCTGAGCTGGTCAGCGCAGTCTCCCAGGAGGAATGTGATGGTGATGGGATAGGGGAACAGCCCGGTGGGCATGGGCATTCCCACGTGCAGTGATAAACTGTGGGCTGCGCTCCACAGTAGGGACAGTATGAGGGATATTGTGTGGGATGAAAGAGGTGTAGGGTGAAGAGACATGGGAAGGAATTAGTCTGTAGTTGCCGCCACGCGACAGCTTCCTCCCGGGTGAGGGAATGGTGTGGTGGGGGGAAATAACGTCGGCTTTGTCTGTAATGTTCTAGAGTGTCAAGCTGCCTCCACGCTCTTCGCGTTGCGGTCCCCTTTGTTGCTATCGCATTCATTGCTTCCCCCTTGCGGCGAAACTGTAACTTTTTTAAGAGAGAAAGAAAGCGCACTAGCCTTGCGCCTCAATGCTTCTTCCTTTCTTGCTTTCATGATATCACGTGCAGCGGTAATCATGAGGCTTCGTGCTCGTTTAATGTTGGCTGGCAGAGTTTGCTGGGGTGCGTGGCTGTGATGTGGCGTCCCCGGAAAACTGTTGGCGCTTTGCCACGGATTGTTTGTATCATGAATCGAATAATAATAATACTAATACAATAACAATAATAATGTTATTTGTGTTGTTTTACTTCCATATCCCTGTTTTAATCTGTAACTAGTCTTGGTGAAGGTATCGGAGAATTTGGGCAACCTGGATTACTTTAACTTTCACAGAAAACGCACAGTGAATGAGCCTCTCCTATTACGCCTCCTCTGGCTCGCTGTTGTGCTTCACTCACTGCCCACACACTTGGCCTCAGCCTATTCCTCTGCGACATTTAGAGTACGAGTGACAGCGCTACGTGGTAGTGATCTTGACAGCCCTGCCCCAGCTCCACTGTGTATTCAGACTTTAAAGTTTTAAGACTGGGCTTAGTTATTTTCTTTTCACGTGACAAATGCTTCTGCGTTCATTGCGAAGCCGAAATCCGTGTAAGCTCTAAAATGTGGCTGGCTTAGGATATTTACCGCAGCATGTTCGGATCTGTGCCATCGTTCACTCTTTTCATCAGAGCTGCTCTTTAGGTGCCCGCAATATCCGCCATCCCCGATACACCGGAGCGGGCTGTCTCGCAAAAGGGAAAAGTGCTACCACTCTTTCCCTTGACCTACTACCGACACCCTTGTCATAAGCCGACTGCTAAATTAATGTGCTTATGCGAAGGACAATATAGACAGACGTGCAGGAAGAAGAAAGAGGTAAACGAAAAAAAGGCAGAAGAAAAACGAAGAAAGACAAATATAGGGTTCCGCAGAAGGGAAAAGCTGACAGGCGCTTTGCCCTCGATCCACTACCCACACCTTTATTCCTAGCGCTCTAGTATATGAGGTGATAGTACAATGACACTGCTACATTATAGTTGCAGCAACTAAATTAAGAAAAGAAGAAAGAAGGCAAGGGAAAAGCGCTACCACTCTTTCCCTTGACCTACTACCGACACCCTTTCCTAAACCGACTGCTAAATTAATGTGCTTATGCGAAGGACAATATAGACAGACGTACAGGAAGGAGAAAGAGGTAAACGAAAAAAGGCAGACGAAAAACGAAGAAAGACAAATATAGGGTTCCGCAGAAGGGAAAAGCTGACAGGCGCTTTGCCCTCGATCCACTACCCACACCTTTATTCCTAGCGCTCTAGTATATGAGGTGATAGTACAATGACACTGCTACATTATAGTTGCAGCAACTAAATTAAGAAAAGAAGAAAGAAGGAAAAAAGAGTCTCGTGTTCCACTGAGAGGAAAATAATAGAGTTTCCGATAAAACACTCGAGATACATGTGGTTCTATTGCGTCACGGGAGTTGACAAATAGGCGGTTCAGCCAGCATGGGAATGATGAGTGTTACGTGGATTTGTCTAGTTTTCGTGCTTCATATGGCTTTGTGACTTTAAAAGGTGAGTCCCTTACGATAAATATTGCGTTATCCACGAAAGAGTCTGCAATAGCCTTCTACATGCACAGGTACTTGTTGATTTTTCGCAGTATAAATGTTCGAACGATCCGGAATTTAGAAATATGATGTAATATAGGCAATGTTGCCTCCTCCACTTGTTTGCACTTAGCTGTGTCCGTAAGGGTTTAAGCATCAGATATAATCTTTTTCGAATTCAAAATAAATATATTTGCTCTTGTACGTCATGTGCTCATCTTTTCAAGTACACAACATAATGCGCGCGTCTTTTGAATATAACAAACGGGCTATCGCTCGATTCACGAAGTGTAGGGTAAGTGCTCCAGTACATTTTTACAAATTATATTGGTCAAGACGCGGCGCGAGGGCGATTCAGAACCTTGCAGAAGCGCAGTATCGTTCAGCGTTTAGTGGGTTTGCTTCGAAACGTCGTGTTGGTTCACATAGCCGTACCTACAATTATAGGTCGGAAACTGCGTATGAGGCTTCATTCGAGCCGAATTTTTGCGTGTCGCCTACGGGTGCGTTTGCCTATTGCGCAGTCAGCGTCTGCTAGCCAAGATGACCGTGTGCTTGCTTGGCGCGTTTTTTTCGGCGTTCAAGTGACTCCAGAGCACAATTGAAATGCAGTTGTAAAAGATGTACGAACACCCTGGTGACAGATAATGCACGTTAGCCGTGAAAGCTTCCCTACGCTTAACAGTTCCCGTCGCATCCGAAGGAAAAGAAAGGAAAAAGAACAGCAAGGACACCTCGGTAAAGCTGTCGAAACGTGGCTGAAATGTTTCTAAGGCTATGTGAAACACCACTGGATATAACATCTGCGCCGTCAACAAACACAGCACGGAAGCACACTGCGTGGTACCTCATGACAGCAAACGAGGTTAGTAAATGCGATAGTCTGGTACTCTCTAGCAGTAGAGCATGCACAACAGCCGCTCTCTTCGTCGTGTAAAGAAGAAGTGTAGTGATGTCGCTCGCGTCACTAAAGCTACAAACAGCAATAATCGAGTCAACCAGAACGAGGCAGCGAGAGCGAACCCATCAGTCCCCTGGCAGCTAAACGATAGCAGCGCTAGAGTTCGCTCTAAAATTTCTGTAGGAAACTCTGTTGAGGAAAAGCAGACCCCCGTTTGCCCTCAACCCACTACCCACACCCTTGCCCTCTGAACAGTGCTAACATGGTAGTGATAGCCAGCTCGACTCCCTTACCCATCTCCGTTTTATACTCAAATTTCACAGGCGAGGAACTGGCTTTATTTTTTTTTTTCGCAATGAAAAAGTTCCTGAGAATGGTCTTTGGTAAGTTGCAAAGGTACGTTTCAATCATCTATTTGTGTCAAACACGCGCAATTAGAAATTTTGTTGTCTTTTGTGCACTTCGGGGATAGTTAATTTGCTTTCGGGCGTCTTTGACTGTTCCTGTTACAATTACCTGGAAGCTGCTGACTCTTTCAGTCAGATATTTCACCAAGTAATACCAGCACCCTGTTTTTTTTTTTACAGGAGGCGTCAAGGTACGCAACTATCGACAACCAACTTGGCTTCATTTGGGCCGTATCCGACTACAACGAATGTGTCACCTTCATTTACTTCATTCCTTCACGTTCATGCGCAATTCCTCCTTCAACTGACAAACGGAAAGCATTCCTATGTCCTCATCTTCACACACGAGTATCATAATTTAAGAGCACCTTGGCGATATGGTAGCCTAAGTCAGATATCAATAGAATTTTTAGCCAAAACGTGCAATATATTACTGGCCACTACCTTTCCTTTTGTTATTGTTATTTTCCAAAGGCAACACCAATAGCCAACTACATATTCGTATAACGTAGGCGAACGTTCCCCAAGAACATAAAGTTATATGAAGCAGCTCCATGACATAGAACCAGTGAATTGGATCGGGCTCGTCTGAAAGTCCTCTTGCATTTCTGATTGTGTAATTGGGTAAGTGAAACTGAACGATGTGGATACCCACACGGAAAAACGGCGCGTTTGTGCTTAAACTCCACAACAAATGGTGTGCCATCGCATTTCAGTGCGATATGACCTAGTCTTAAAGAATACTTCCATTGTTATTGCTGCAACAGCAGCATATATAAAAATACACGTATGCATATATTCTGCTTAAAGCCCAAGGAATACGCTCGCATATAACAGAAGCCGTTGTAAACGAACCTTTGTGGCAGGGACATTGGTGACAAAAAGCTTCCTGGCTGATCTCTCAAGGGCCCCTGAATACAGCGTGTCTGAGCTTGTTTCCTATTCCTGACCTTGTTTCGGCGTACCTTGTTTCACAATGTGCTTTCGAAGCCGCTGTGGGGTGCATTCAGTTGATCTGCTTTGTTGCACATAGACATTCGTGCACCTCGTTTCTCTATATACTCGGCGTCATGTAAAGAACGTTGTTCTGTGCGCAAAGTAGTAATTTAAAGAGAGATCTACGACAAGGCTTGCCTTTCTCATGAATACAGATGGCTTTTGTAAAGCAAATGTCTGTCTCTTTATGGCGTGGTACATGTGTGAACTGTGTCCGAATATAATTCCTCCTATTTCGAAGCTGGTTCCTCACCACCTGGCTTTTCTGCTATGATACCTGAAAGTGTTATCAGAAGGTGGTGTCGTGAATGTTTTATTCCACAACAAACATACTGAGGCAAGTGCGAAAAAGAAGGGCAATCTTCTCTGTCAAAAATAGGAAATCTCATCACAAGAAGATTATCTGACCGAACACGAATTTAGTTTTCTTCATTTTGCCGTATGAGGCACATGCAAGCTCGCTTGGGGAAACAATTATTGCACCTGCTTTTGTTTATGAACTTATGGTTGAGCTCCCAGTCAAATTTTATTCGCGGCTATACCATCCCTCCTGACTGATGACTCCAGCTTTCACTCGCACTATTACCGAATCTTGATAAATAAAGAATTATAATGACGGATTACGAAAATTGACGAATTATGCCTGACAGGTATAACGGACCTATTGTGGAGGACGAGCACGAAATAGCATTCCGCAATCCGTCGTAACCCTATCGAGAAAGTCGTTTGACACACGTGACTCGTTACCGATATCGAATAACCTCCTATGATCATATAAGAACACATAGGAGTCATACACATTGACGTGGTCACAGGAGGTGATTGGGAATGTGTCTGTTATGTCATACGAGAATTACGGTATTGTCATTTTGGTCCTTTCTTCCACAGTGGTGGAATTCAACAGTTCATCGACTACAAATTTGGCCGTCAATCCTACCGTACAATACAGTGATGCCAAGGGAGGACACTTCAGTGACCGTTTGCGGCAAATCATGGGCAGCTCCCTTGTCCATCCTGCTTAGCTGGCTGTGGAAGATTCTTGGGCCCATGAACTCTGATGAGAGGCGATGACGAGCTAGACATGGAAAGTTATGTTATAGTGGGCTTCACAAAGGAAGCACAGGCAGACACAGTGACTTAAACCATACAAAACACAAATCCCTTCAGCTTTGGCGGAAGAATGGCGCAGTTAAGGAGAGCCTTTTCGCGCGCCTGAAGGCAACGCGCAATGCTGCTCTAGTTGGCGGCCACTCAATCGCGCCGCTGCGGCGAATAGAGGCGCCGAACAACAGTCTGTGTTGGTGATTCCGGAACCGCAAGCAACTACGTCATTGGTATTCGGCCTGGACGCTACGTGCGAACTCGAAGGCTTTGCCTTCGGGCCGTTGCGGCTAACACGACGATGCAGTCGTTGACATGAAGGCACTAGACGTCGTCTGTGCTTGTGGACGAAGTATCCCTGAGGACGTCGGCGGCTCCCGGACCATCGAGTCGGCCGTACTGACCGTTGCGTCCGCACACGTTGAGCGCCCAGCATACGGTTCCGAAGCCCATCTTCCGCATCGAACATGGTGGTGCCTGTTGTTGTTCTTGTTCTTGTCGTCGTCATCATCGTTAATGTTGTTGTTGCCTCTATGTTTGCCACATACTCACTAAGGGACAGTCTGATCAAATTGCTCGTTTTTTCCTTTTTTCTAAGCTTTTCGGCATATGCAGCCGGTTGTACCGAAAATAATTCGTCCCACTAACTTCCCCATTGCACAAGGGGACGCACATATTTGTGATAATCCCGGCAAGTACGGTAAAAAGACATGCAAACACGTGCGCACTTCTTAACCATGGGCAGCGGAATGTTCTTTGTCGCTGCGGCGGCACGCATTCACGCAAAGACGACTGATGTCCTGCTGCATGAATTGCGTACATATTTACACTACTTGAAACGAATTCACTCGATCCTTCGTTTTGGAAATGATCGACAGAAATTTCCAGCTATAGTATCGCGGACCAGGTGCCACCTGGTCCGCGATACTATAGTACCAACTATAGTATCGCGGACAATTAGTTCCCCGTGGCAGGCTCCTTGAAACCGAAATCAGCCGGGAAAAGAGCGTCTGTGACGTCGACGTCGCCGCCCCCACGGCTTTCGTCACTCGCCCACGGCGATCAACGCCGCAGATAAGGAGATAACGCAAGCTGCTTGCGCGGCCGGAGCGGCCGGAGCGGCGGTGACCACGGGCGAGTGGCGAGTGACGAAAGCCGTGGGGGTGGTGACATCGACGTCACAGACGCTCTTTTCGCGGCCGATTTCGGTTTCAAGGAGCCTGCCACGGGGAACTAATTGTTCGCGTAGCTCCGACATGCACTCCGCTATTCAAAATTTGATCGTTGGGATAGGTAGTGTCGAGGACGGGCTCCAAAGTACTCATTTGCTGTAGCCACCAATTACTGATAATTAAAAAGTTAATTAGCATAATTTCGTTAATTGTGCATACAAGTGCGGTAATTGTTCTGTATCTAGAGGCCGCCAACCCGTATACTCGAATGGTACACAAGGCATTCCCGCGATTTATGTTTTTCTAATGTAAAAGATGTGTTGCAACTAAAAAAAAACACCCTGTATATTGGTCGCGAAACTCGGTCGGAAACCTATTGCGGCAGACATTAACACCCTTGTGACGATTGAAGCGCGACTAGGTGAGAAAGAGACAAATAACGAGAACGAAAAATTCAATGGAATGTTTATTTCCAATATCTTTAATTTCATGTCACAAAATAAATTAGTACATTATAAAATCTTAGCGTTTTGATACGTGGTTGACTGGCCACTTTATTGGTTATTTCCAGAAACAACGGGTGCCGGCAGGCAGTCTTGTAATGTGAGCTTGTGTTTTGTTGTGCGCCCAACTCAGCCTGCCTGGCCAATGGTTTTGCGCATTTTTGGGTGAAAGTGGCGTCGCTCGTTTTTGCGCTGTGGGTTTGCGTGTGTCGTCTGTACGCAATTTCCTCGCATAAGCGTTGTTTTCCAGTCGTGGCACTTGGCAGAAGGTAATCTAACCCGTCCAGCCTTTGGGAACCGGTTCAGATAATGTTTTTTTTTTCCAGCGCACGGGCGACGTGCTGTCGCTCTTCGGGGCGGTGTGTCAGCCACACTACGCGAAGAAACGCTGCGGCTGCAAGAGCAACTCTTTCACGCCGGGCGCCTCACTCCATCAGAAGGACAGAAAGTTGAGCGAGTTGGTAACATTCCATAATCAAAAGAAGAGGCCTGCAGGACACGGACACAAGAAGAGCAGTGAACACCACGAACGCCGACTAACAACTGAAGCACAGCACAGAGGCGAAAAAGAAAGAAGACACACAGCTTATCTGCGCATGCTCGGAATGGTAGCGCCACCTGTCATACTGTTACACGTGCCGTTCTACGCGATAGACAACTGCTAAGACACTCTATCTCCTCTCTGTTTAAGATAATCGACGGTTGACTCACGCATGCACTTCCACTAATACTAATATGCCAGGCCTCAACCAATAAACGCGTATCTTCGTTCCTATGCCTGTACAGGATCTCGGTTTTGTCTAACTCGGGCATGCAGCTACAGACCTGGCAGTGCAAGGATAGATTGGACGGCGTCCCACCTGATAGCGACCTTCTGTGTTCAATTAATCTTTGATTAATACAACGCGCGGTTTGTCCTACATAAAAACGTCCGCAGCTAAAAGGAATCTTATACACCACACCCATGCGACAGTCGGTGAAATTGTTCTTGGCTAAGTGCTTAACCGGACAGATATCTGTTCGCTTCTTACCTTCCATCTGCTCATTTCTTCTATGCACGGCAGCACAAACCCTTCCTAACTTATTGGGAGCCGTAAACACAACATTAACCCCATATTTACTTCCTACTTTCTTAAGCCTGTGCGAAACTGCGTGGATATACGGAATACTCACGACCTTTTTCTTGTTAATGTTACTCTCTGCTACAGCTTTAGTTCCGGTCGAAATCGACTTCTTAAGACGTTCTGCTACTGTGGCTATGGCTAGTCTAGGGTAACCTGCATCTAAAAGGCGCTCGACCTGCGCATTAAAGCTAATGGTCAAACGGTGCACGCACGACTTTGATAGGGCTGACTTTAAACAGGACAAGGCTATTCCGTTTTTTACTACTTTGGAATGCTTGGAGTCAAAGTTTAACAACGGCTTAGATGCTCTAGGGGAATACTGCCAACACACGTGATTCTGCTCAAATGACAACGAGATATCTAAAAACTGTATTACGTTTCTCTCCGGTAGTTCTTTCGTGAACCTTAGACCATCTCCATTAAGTTTAAATTGATCGCTTACATAGGTGACGACTGATTCAAAATCATTCTTACTAGAAAGTACCAGGTAATCGTCCGCATACCGAAATACCCTGATGATGCGGTCCCCTAACGCCACTCCATCAGTTTCCCCTCGATTCTGAAAGGTGAGTTTTCGAACTATTGCACTGCACTGTAAATGAAAACCTACCCAGCTGGGCGGCCCTGCAAGAATACGCTTCGCACAAACTCCCATGGCCAGAACATATACCCCCACCCATCGCGGTCGATGAGGGCACATGGGGCAAATACCGTCATCAACCTCCCTGGGGACTATAACGGCGCACTTCCCTGACGATACCCCCATGGATGTTAATGAAAAACCCCCATCTCATACCGCAAAACCTCCCCTGCATCGCGAAACGGGCTTTGGCTGCCGGAGGAGGGACGTCGCAGCCCGACCGACGGGAGGGCCTCGGGAGCCAGAAATAACATGGCGGCCGGACAAACCAGCACGTAGAACGGACGCAACACCTTTGCGAAGCTGGCAAAGGCTTTTCCCACGTTGCGAAAAGGGAAATCGTTTCGCCTGTCCTGTGAATGTTACAAGCTCCGACGAGCGTCGACGACGGTTATGATCTACAGTGTCAAGCGTCGAGGGAACTCAAATTGTGTGCCGGTGTTGTGCAGTGACCGAATACAACCACGGATAACGGGCGCAGCGGCCGCGTTGGTGAGTAAGCTCTCTATGCTATTTCAACTGTTTGTCTCATTCTGATATAAAAGGAGTGAAGTTCGGTACCATTCTATAGGTAACTATTCCTGATTCTTGGTATAAACTAGTCTCGAAAGGAGTAGTTATAGTACGGAATATATAGCTGAAAAGGCCTGCCGAATTCCGGAAATTCCATTGTTTGGAGCACATGTTCGGAGAGCGAAATAAATGCAACAAGTTTCCTCAATTTTAGAGATAAGCCTCTACTAATTGGCATACATAGCGATTGCCTAAACATCTATATCATCAGTGAAAAACATAATTCCTTCTATATCACTTACAGAGTTATAACGAGTTTAATGTTAAGATGCTATTTTGTTGTATTTACCATAGACCTAAGTAAAATTTTCGTGCGCTAACAAGCGCTAGGTAAATATCTGTCACCAGGTGCAATTTATTTTCAGCCATCCTGTAAACTGACCAAATAAGAACATAAAAACTGAAATCAGCAATATAGCTTTTTATAAAATTAGCCAATTGCGCTAAGGATTCCTTTTCGGTATCAACTTTAGGAGCACAACGGTGCGCTCATCTTGGAGAAAAGAGAAATATTTTAATAGTATCACAAGATCAAAGACATCGACTTAGAAATTTTGTGAAGGCATTTCTGTCGCTCGCGCTTTCTTTTTGTTCACGAAACGGGGGTGTTTTTTCTAATTTTTTTATTTTCTTTCTATGCCTCTGCACGGCTTGCAAGCAAGACAGGACCGGACGCGTTCCGCGAAGGACTAAAGAGGACATTCCAAAAGCGAGTCAGCAAGTGACCCCAAGACCATTCTGCCCTGTTCGGGTCTGCAGGCCTTGGCGCCTCCAAGTCCACCAGCGCCGTCTCCAATTTTCAGCGCTCCAGGGACGCACGCCCGAAGGTGGCTTTCATGTACCTGCCCCCCGACCCGACGGTAAACGAGCAGGGACGAACGAGTGCGCCGCATGCATCTTTTTTGTTGACTTTCGAAAGACGCTTAATTGTTAGCAGCAATGCCCTTCGTGCGGGTGCATATGCTCGCTCTCGTCAGACCCCCACCACTTTCAGGTGAACGCGGCGGCAGAGGACTATTTTTACGGAATGCACCCTTGGCAATCTGTGGAACCCAGCCCTTAGAGGTACTATCCTTTCTAACCGAGAGATGATATCTGTGCATGACGGTCTTGATTATTTCAGTTGTCCGTTTCTTCTTCTTTTATTCTCGCTTTTGTTCATGTGTCGTTTTTTTTTTCAATATCAATATCATGATGTTAGGACAACTGGCTGTAATGTTTCCTCCTTCCCACGTTTTCGTATTGAAATAAGAAAAAAATTGGAAGAATGCTTCAGCTGGGAGGAGGCAAATGAGAGGACGATACCGAACACTCAAGACACTGCAGGTGATAACGATGCGTTAATACCGAAAGGGAAAGGTTTGGCAAAGGTTATTTTCACTTGTGCAATCACCACTAATTTTAACGAAATTCTCACTTTCGTTTGCGAGGCTGCTGACTTCGCATTCTTATTTCCTGCGATAACGGGCGGGGGGTTCATATCCACCACCAGGGCAACGTAGCACAGGAAAACATGTGCTCGCATTGCAATACTCCCGCACCTACTCATTTATGCACTAACCTGCTTGCCTGATGTAACATATGTCTTAGGAGAACGGGATTTGACAGGCGACATAGATTTGCCATAACAAAAAATTTATTTAGATCGTCAGAAACCTGGTGAATGTATAGCATGACAGCTTCATTTTTATTATGCATGTCACAGGCTGAAGTACAAGAGAAGCTTTGGATGCGCCTGGAGCAGTTTTAGTAGCCAGTGTTCCCGTATGTGTGTGATGAATTTGCACTGATCATAGGTGAATCTCGCCTTTCGTTTCACCCCTTCCATACTGGCAAAACGTGATCTTGCAAAGACAGGTGTTTATTAATAAAGCGCCTATAAGTCCGGTCACACTTATTGCAAGCTTGTTTCTGTGAGCAAGCTTTATTGTTTTTAAAATCCGGTGTTTGGTGTATCCAACTCTAACGCAAATCCTATGTATACTTCTAAGAAACGTATTGTAGTGGTTTTATTCCCTACAGCTACCACGTTTCCCTTAATGCGAGGAAATTAGCCGCTTGAGAAAAGGTGCAGATTCTATTAGCAGCACTATAGCAAGCAGGGGGATCTGTTGAAAAAAAAAAAAAGAAGATGCACAGATCCCACAAATAAGGCAAAGCGTGGTTGTCAAAAGAAGCAGACGGGAAAAAATCTGAGTGCAATTCCGGTGTCATAACTCGGATCCCGTTGTCCTGCGCACGTTACATCTGGAAAAGAGGACGGTCCAAAAATGAACGGCTATTCGAGAGCGTTGCAACATGTGCGTCAAAATGCCATAAGGTGGCTTTCTCGCGATACATAGCCAAGATTGCATATATAAATGTATTCGGTAAAGCAGTTATCTTTAGAAAAACAAACGTGAAGTGACCTCGCGTTATGATTGAGGGAGCAGATTATTTGTGTCAGTATGGTTTCTATTAGCAAAACCTTATCGTCGTCTGACAAGGTATAGAATTTTCCGCGCATGCAGTAACACACAATATGAAGTCTTGGTGTTCTATATACCGGGTGTTTTGGAGAACGATTTCAAGTTTCCAAAGATAGGCCTTCTGAGAAAAAAGAAAGAAAGCTTATTTTTTCACGGTGAGTCGAATCGTAGCGCTCTTTCCGAACATCCTGAGAGATGCTGGTGTTGATGCTAGCCCGATGACGGCGATTCGCGAGACGGGCCAAAAACTGTTCGGAAGAAGGCGCCCCTGAGAGTGCAGGAGCTGCTGTAAGTGGCGACACGTCTAGGGGTAAAGTTGGCGAGCGGCCTTACACGAGGAAAAATGGAGAAAATCCGGTGGTACGTTGTACAGTCGCATTATATAAGGGAATGTGGGGAACGGCAGTACAGGGCAATCATGTCTGATAGAGTACGATGAAAACGCTCTGTCAAACCGTTGGTCTGCGGATGGTAGCTCGAGGTGGTGTTGTGGACGGTGTTGGTGGCACGCAGAACTGCGGTGAGAAGAGGCGATGGGAAGGCCTTGCCACGGTCGCTGAGGAGTACTCGCGGGGCTCCGTGTCGTAGAAAGATATTAGAAAGAAATCGGCGACCTCAGCGGCGGTACCAGATTGGAGACATGCTGTCTCCACATAGCGTGTCAGGTGGTCCACGGCCGTGACAATCCAACGATTGCCATTTGAGGTCTTGGGAAGTGGACTGTACAAGTCTAATCCGATGACTTCGAAAGGCGTAGCTGGGCAGGGAATAGGTTGCAAAGGACCCTCAGGAGCAGTCTTAGGTCGTTTGCCGCTTTGACAAAGAGAGTATGATGTGTGACGTACTTGGCGACGGTGGAGCACAGGCCGGGCCATGTGCATCGACTTCGTATTCTGTAGCACGTCTTATGAAATCCCAGATGACCTGCCGTCGCGTCATCGTGAAATGCTTCGAGTACCTCGCGTTGCAAAGAACGCGGTATGACGGGGCCCCACTTGTTGTCATCGACGTGATAGATATAGCGATGCAAGACCCTATCTTGAAGCTTGAACTGTTCGAGCTGACGACTAAGCCGGCCGTTTGGAGGTGCAGAAGAACCTTGCATGCGCTCTACAATAGTCCGACAGTAGGGTTCAGTCTGTTGGTGGGGGACGAGGGCAGATTGGCGGTCAGGTTGCAGCCAATCGAGTGCTGAGACGGGCAAGGGTGATAGTGAAAGTCCGGAGGGCGCGCTACTACAGCTAGCTGATGCTGAGTCATTATTGCTCGGCAAAGGGTGGCGAGAAAGCGCGTCGGCGTCTTGGTGGTTCTTTCCGGACCTGTAGATTACGTCGAAGTCATACTCTTGCAAACGTATCACCGAGCGACCAAGGCGACACGATAAGTTCTTAAGCGATGAGAGCCAGCACAGCGCATTATGGTATGCAACGACTGTGAAGTGATGGCCGTAGAGGTACGGGCGAAATTTATGCACGGCCCAAACAACAGCGAGGCACTCCGCGGAGATGCAAGCGTAGCGAAGTTGCGTGTGAAGCGCCGGAAGAAGGAAGCCAGTCCGAGAAAACTGCGCAGCTCTTTTTGGCGCCGAGGACGGGGAAATTTGAGGATGGCGGAAAGCTTCTCAGGGTCCGGTCTATGCCGTCTTTATTGACTAAGTGCCCCAGCACTTTGATGGACTTGCTTGCGAAAGTACATTTCTTCGTATTGAGCTGTAGGCCCGCGCGTGCGAGGCAGGAAAGCACTTGTTTGAGATACTCCAGGTGTTCGGCAAATGTGGTTGAAAATACTACAATATCGTCCAAGTAGCGCAGACATGTCCTCCGCTTTAATCCATGAAGGACAGTATTGATCATACGTTCGAAAGTGGCAGGCGCATTACACAATTCGAGAGGCATTACATTAAACTCGTACAGCCCATCTGGCGTGGCAAAGGCTGTTTTCTCCTTGTCGGACTCTGACACGAGTATCTGCCAATAGCCCGATCTAAGGTCAAGACTGGAGAAATACTCGGCGCTATGTAAAGAATCTAGTGCATCGTCGATCCGTGGCAAGGGGTAAACATCCTTGCGCGTAATTTTGTTTAAGGCACCGTAATCAACACAAAAGCGCACGGAACCGTCTTTCTTCTGCACTAGGACGACTGGGGAGGACCAGGGACTCATAGAAGGTCGTATGATGTTCCGTCGAAGCATGTCTGGTACATTTTCCTCGATAATCTTGCGCTCTGTGTGGGACACACGATGTGGCCGCCGGTGAACAATGTGGGAGCCGTCTGTCTGTATGCGATTAGTCGCTGCAGTAGTCATACCGAGGGCCGCCGAGTTGATGTCGAACAGAGAGTGATGTTTTTCCAAGAGGGCGAGAAGGGCTTAACTCTGTGCACGCGTCAGATCAGGGCTTATGGTTGCCGATAGTGGTAAGGAAAAGGAATTTGGTGGCGGCAACGTTGACTCCGGTAGGCCGGTCGAAAGGACTACAATTACCTGTGGCTCGGTATCAGCAGCGCATGTGGGACTTGATCCACGGGGTGGCATTAGCGGTTCGGCGCCCTGGTTTACAGCAGTCAAGAATGCAGAGCCCTGGAAGAAGCGAATAAGGGCAGGCATGATAAGAATTCCTCGGGATAGAGCTTGACCGTAGGGAACAACGAGCATGTCGCCATCTAAAATGTCGCTAGAGTTCACACCTATAATTTCTTCTCTAGAAGGCCAAAGAACGTAATCGGAGGAGGTGACGAGGCGCAGGCGTTGTTCGTGGCTCGGAAGCGAGCAGTTTGTCGCATGAAGGTGTACGAGTCGCTCATGACAAGAGACAGCAGCGGACGCCCCGAAGACAAAAAAGCCCATCCTAAATAAAATGTGCTCGTGCGAACACTCGCGAAACACCGGAAAAACAATGTGATGGCGAATGTCGTCAATGTGAACACGAACTGTACACTGCGCAATTGGACGAATGACAGCGTTGGTCGCTCCACGAAAAGAGCCGAAATAAGGCGTCATCACTTTTCGAAGGCGGAAACACAAGTCGGCACGTATAATCGAAATGGCGGCACCAGTGTCAACAAGAGCTTCGACGGACAGGCCTTCCGCAAATACTAACAACAAGTTCGATGGTCGCTCTGGAAGAATTGTAAGCTGTCCGGTGGATGCAGTTTTCCCTCTTAAACTGCATCGGGGAGTTTTCCGGGTGGTTGTTAGGAGCATGAGCGGCGCTGCGAAGAGGTGACACTGAACGCCGATGCGGGGAGGGTGACTTGCGGCGAGATTCTCGTGAATTCATAGGCGTGTCGGTAAGGTAAGGAGGAGGTGGTGATCGACTATAGTAGGAACGATAGGGGGTTCGCTGGTAGCTCGTTGTGGGGCGGCTGCCTGTTCTTTCCTGTAGTGCCCACGTTGCTCATCCTGTTGACGACGTCGACAAAACCGGGAGATATGGCCGCGAGAGCCACAGTAGTAGCATATTGTTCGACCGGATGGCGGAGGAGGATAATAAGGCTGTACGCGTCTCGGTAGCGACAACAAACTCACAGGTACGTAGTGGTCTGCTGGCACAGGGACGGGAGGAGCAGGAGAGAGCGCCGCGACGTCGGCGTACGTTGGCACCTGTCGAGCGCAGGCGCCGTCGGAGCACGTCAGACGCGACGCAAGCCGGTCGAGGCAGTGCCACGCAAGCCGGTCGAGGCAGTGGGCATTGTAGGTTCCTTCGCGCAGGAAGGGCACCGCCCGTGAAGTTCCTCCCGTACGATGTCACGTATTAGAGAGCGCAGTTCCATTGCGGAAGGTAGACGGCTGTCTGTGGCATCGGTGGATAGTCGTAGGGACTGCACTTCCTCAGGGCGCTGGCTAGTAGCTATTACGCCTGGGATAGTGGCAGGTTTCTGTGTTGCGAGTGCATTAAAGGCGATGGTGTTGATGCCCCTAATAATGTGCCGTATTTGGTCAGCTTGGGGCATGCGTTCATTGAAGCGTTTGCAAAACGCTAGCACATCCTGAATGTATCAGGTCTATGATTCGCCAGGGAACTGGATGCGCTCACCGAGTTTCTCCTTCGCCACCTCTGCACGAACAGCGGAAGCACCGAAGATTTGACGAAGTTGTGCAAACGTCGCCCAGTCGGGGAGATCCGGCTCATGGTTCCAAACCACGTTTTCGCAACATCGCACAAATAGAAGGGGACATTTCGCAGCTTCTGGACGTTGTCCCACCTATTGAAGTCGCTTACAAGGCTGCAGTTCTGGAGCCAGTCCTCGACGTCATCACCCCGCAGCCCAGCGAAGACGGGTGGTCCACGATGGCGGTTGTGGATGGCCACGAGGGATGACGAAATCTGCGCGGCGTGCACAGTTGAGTCATTCCAGGTTCTATGCGAGCATTGAGCGACAAGGCTGCAGTTTGCCACGCCGTGTCCATAACATTGTGCACCTCTCCTTGTTTACTCAAGTGACGTTTCGGAGCTAGAAAATGAAACCTATTGACGCACTCTTTTACCCAAAGCTATCTCATGTCGGAAGTTCATTTGAGAAGGAGTTTCGGGTTTTTCGGCGTGAAGTGCAGGCTGTATATACTCGTACCAAGATGCGCTGAATGACGACGCTCATAGTGTGGTTTGGCGCGCTGCAATTTTCACGAAAATTTTGACATCGACGTGTTGGGAGCAAAAAGTTAGAAAGAACAGCGATATAAATCGCTGATATTGAAACCTCGTGACATGACGAAAACTGGTGCTCGTCCTCAAGGACACTGCGTAGTAAATAATCCATTGTCGAACATTCCCTAACCGAGACAATCCATGTGTTGTCAAATAAGAAGCTTACTGTAGGCACTACTCAACGTGCTTGAAATTCTTCAACGTTAAGAAGCACCAAACAACACAAACCTTGCACATGCGCAACGCGCACATGTAGCCTCTCAACGAAAGCTCAAGAAGCAGCGATCGCTGGAGGGTATTCCACAAAATTACGTTACCGCGGAATCGCGCTCAAGTAATAATGATCGCATACAGAGTACCGATAAATACAGCAGAGGCAAGAAAAAGCAAAAGCTGTGCCATATCAATGAAAAATAACGGGATACTTTTTCACCGCGCACGCCGTGTACACGGCAAAATTTACAGTAGAATCATGTGTACTGCATGACAAGGGAAATCTAGCATGTGTGTTGTTGCAATTCGAAGTTTTTGACTTATGTATTCCGTATTTAATAGATTAGTAGGAAACCCCATCTAATATACCAGTGCTATTGTATGTATTCGCTACATCAATTCGCCAAGGCTCTTGGATTTCCCTCACAACACCCATTTTTCGTTCGGGTCTTCGTTCATCTTTGTGCTAATAAAACCGAATTTAATACGAATTATATCGATGCAGTTAGTGTGCATTGTTCACATAGTGCACTCATTGAGAGAGGAAAGCTTGAGAATTAAGCCAGCCGCATCACACATGCACTTATATTACTCGCGTAAATATATTTGAGGCTGCACTTTGCTTCCGCAGCACACTTAGGCCATAACGCTAACTTGTTCGGCGCATTGCTATTAATAAAAGTCAGCGTCGTAACTGAGGTAACGGCATGAGGCCGGTATTCCTTTTCCTCACAGTAGTTGAGCAAATTTGGGGTAATATATTCCTTTGCGTCAAATGGAAACGGCTTCAATCACTCCAACCGCGAAGGACATTCAGCGGTCGCAGCTTATACGTGTCATATTCCGCCGAAAATGTGGTTCTTTCTGTATTAAGTGAACAGTTTGAAATGCGAAGCATTTCTTAGCGAGCTTCGGCGACTTTGACCGTATCTATCTATCTATCTATCTATCTATCTATCTATCTATCTATCTATCTATCTATCTATCTATCTATCTATCTATCTATCTATCTATCTATCTATCTATCTAGCCGCCTGCGCTCTCCTGGCCGTTTCGCTAATGGGATGTTTACAAAAATTGGTATGCCACAACAGGAGTGCATGAAAAACATAAACGGAAGGTCATAACGTGAAAATCATGACATGCATGTCATGATCGGCATGATTTACATGCCACGGTCTCAGTGCTCTCATGGCCGTTTCGCTAATGGGATGTATGCGAAAATTGGTATGGCAAGACATGACTGCATGGCGAACATAAATGGCAGGTCATAACGTGAAAATCGTGAAATGCATGTTATGAGTGGCATGACTTACATGCCACGCGTTTCGTTAATGGGATGAATGGGATGTATACGAAAATCGGGATGCCACAACATGACTGCATGACGATCATAAATAACAGGTCATAACGTGAAAATCATGACATGCATATCATGAGCAGCATGACTTACATGTCACGCATTTCGTTAATGGGATGCATACCGATATTGCTACGCATAGCACGACTGCATGACGAACGTAAATAACTGGCCATAACATCAGAATCATGACATGCGTGTATGAGCGGAATGGGTTACTTGCCACAGTCTTTATGCTCTGGCGGCCGTTTCGTTAACTTCATATGCACCAAACTGGGTGTAGCCAGAAAACAAGGCAAATCGATTTTACGTTCATGGTGCGTGCTTCGCAATTCCTCGAGTCCCACTGCACGTGAGATCTGCCAAATCTTTTACAGACTTTCATCATGCGGTCGCATAGCAACCGTACTGAAAACAAAAACGTCGTAAGAATAGAGCTCTGGCGCCTTTGTTTTTCCATAATTGTATTTCAAATAAGTGTACATACAGCACTGATATGTATCGGCAGTAAACAGAACCTTCTGAGCTATATTTTCTAAAAAATATATATTTTGCAGGAAGAGCTTCGCTAGGGAGCAATTTATTTGCAACAGCTTATCTTAATGAAAACACCTAAGATGTTTTCAGGAAAGTCCTTATGATGCCTGGACATCACTGGTAAAGGCGTGCGGAGGTCCGGCGACAACATATAATTTCAATCGAAGGCCGTGGGGACGCACATCAAGTTGACTCGAAAAATATGCCTGAAGCATTGATCCCTTCAGTTTTTGTAGCGAATGGAAATTTTCAATGTAATCCATTATCAAGAACATGGAACCACAGGTACAAAAGGTGTACCAGCACAATGGCGTATTGGATGCACGGACACCGACACACTCCGTGAAGCCCTGTTTGAATTCCTTTCAGCTAAACCAAAAACTACACAGAACAGAGAAAAATCGCGTAGTTGTTTAACTTTATGAAACGCGGGCAACAGTGCCTCGCGGTTTAAATATGCCTTGATAACATTTTTTATGAAACATTATTGCGATATAGTTAGGTACCTCGGGTTAGTATTCAACGCCCGGCAGCATACAGGTGGACAGACAGACAGACAGACAGACAGACAGACAGACAGACAGACAGACAGACAGACTGACTGACTGACTGACTGACTGACTGACTGACTGACTGACTGACTGACTGACTGACTGACTGACTGACTGACTGACTGACTGACGCACAGACTGAGAACTTTTCTTTGGTGCTGAGGAACTATGTTGGGACCCTGTCTTGGTAAGGCGGATCCTTGGTAGTTGCGGGCCGTGACCGACTTGGCTGGCCATGCCCCTCTGCCCTTTCTCAGACTTCTGAACAGCTTGGGGTTGGTCTCACAGATCGCTGCTCTGCGGCGCTTTCTCACAGTCTTCACCGTTGGGCACTACTGCATTGCGGGCTGGAAATTGCCAGAGCTTGTGAACGGGAGAGCTATACTGTTCCCGAGGTCTGGACACTGCGCTTCTATGTACATGGCTAAGGGTCTCTTGTTTTCGTTTTAACGACACGAGGAAATACGCTACTATAGCAAAGAGCAGATATCGTCTATCGTTACACATCAAATGGTTTCTGCAAATGACAGGAACAATGAAATCGTGGATTCGGCTATGTCGTGTGATTTTTTCTGGAGACCAATTTCATGAGTTCTGCTTCTAAGCACACTTACAGTTAGATTTCGTATTCTCTCCAGAGATGGTGAGGGGGGCGAACAGAATTATTAAGAATGAAGAATCGTTGTGGCAGAAAGTTGGCATGTTTTTGAAAAGGAAATATTCATGAGGGCTTTTGTTGCACAGCAGCTGCAAGGGAGACAGTAAACTGACTCACGCTCGAGCGCTGGCGTAAAAGAGCACCGCGAAAAAACCTTAGCCAACAACGAAATATCACGTGATCTCAAGCCCTTAAGTTTTAGCGCTCCTGAGTGGCATTACAAATGTAGTTATTCAGACCATAGGTTCTCAAAGATAGTCCTGGGCACTCATCTTCGGTGTTCCGCGAGCTCCATGCGTCTGCGGACTTGAACCCAGCTAAATAAGAGCGTGGCCACGACAACGATCCATCATAGACGCACACCACCTTGTCAGGCATCTTGCATTCTCATCCTCAGTGCTGATATGGTAGGAGAGAGAGAGTGGCATCCACGACAGGTTCTCACCACATGACTGAGCATTTTGTGTCCTCAGCCACGACACTGATCGAAGATAGTGGCCTCTCTGTGTTGGCAATCGCCGGCTCTGCTTTCATGAACGAGCACGAGCAAATGGACGACAACGATGAAAAACAGAAAAAGGCGAAGAAGACCACGAAGAAGTCGGTTAACTAAAGGCGGTGATGACGAGGAATATGAAGGTGGCAACAAGAAAGAAAAACATGAAGCGAATGGCGACGGAAAAGAAGACGAAGCAGAATAAGCAGACAGTAGAGAGAGGTTGAAGAACAGGTGGTAGAAGCACAAATAATACAAGGATGAACGACAGGATTGACAAAGGGCGCAACAAGAGATTGCTTACAGTGGCACTATGCTGTGTCCTCTGCGTACGCCTAGGTTTCTTATACTGTTTCTCTTTTGGACTCACAGCCACATGAATACGGCCCAGATGAATAGAAAGCGGAGCTGGGTTAGAGGGGGCAGGGAGCGTTTAGGGAGTTCCTTGGAATTCCTTGGAGCATGGGCAGGGTTCTTTGGGACAAAATTGCTCCATACCTCATGCTTTGGAGCGTTCTCGCAGATTATAATGCACAGCGTCTATGATGATAGTAAAGAAACAAGTGAAGCTGTTTCTAAAGGCATTCGGTAGCTCTCTGAAATGGTACAAGCAGGGAGGTATCCTCCGCGCAGTTATAATAGCTGTGTAGCAAAGCAGTCTCTACGAACAGATCCCCAAATATGACTTTTAAGGGCGTCAATAACCTATCTTTCTAACGTGACAACTATACGTAGAATAAACGCCTAAGTTTTTATTGTGCAGCATTACTTCACGCACGTATGGAACGTCCTGTCACGGCTTGGACTGTGTTAACCTTCATATAACTTGTAGTGAACGGTTAAGGTACATCAAGGGTAAGGTACGTACATCAAGAAAGGGCAAGGTACATCAAGAAAGGAGGATGCTAAATATTTGTAGTTTTACGTTTGTGTATCATGTAAGTACTTTTCAAGTAGTGATTGAAAGGTGGTTACTGAGTAGATAATGGTAATAGTGGAAGGTAACTTGTTCCACCCCCTTATGGCTAGCGGGATGAAAGAGGGTTTAAAACAATTAGTAATTGAATCAATCAGCAGTATTCGAACACAGCTGCAACGTTACATCGTACCGTAACTACCATTAAGTCGACACAGTAGCGTAGATGTTGCCGGCTAGCGCACGTTAAGCAACCACTCGTGCGCTTGATCCTGCTGGCCACACTTACCTGATTGCCAAGTAATTCTTCATAGGACATTCCTTTGATAAGTGCTCCGCGTGACGTCGGTTTCCACAACGCGTGGGATGGGCAGGGTTTTTTCAGAATAAAGAGTTGCGTTCCTCTGTAACCCCCATGCGAATACTTTCTTCTTCCAAGAGTAGACACGCTATAAATATTCCCTTATTCATGGAGTACCCTTTGATCCTGCAAGACAAGGTTCTCATGTATGACAACTTGAAGTCGCTGCGCGTTGCTTTTTATTATATTCTTCCTTCAAAAAGTGCTCAGGATAGACAATGCCAAAGGGACGAGTGGGACGCAACCTTATATGTTTCAGGCGGTTCCGACCGATATTTAGTGTGAGCTAGTTTGTATGGATTCTCGCCTTAGTATTGTCTAGCGTGTGCTTTGTTAAACTCTGTAAAGGAAGCACCCACAGCATTCGAGCCGCAGGGAGTTTGCGCCACAATAGGCCATTGCTTAATTTCAAGAAGCCTTTCGCCGCTGCCAGTGCAACATAGTTCACTGTGAGGAAACTGGGCGCAGAAAAACGCACGGATATATTGTTGAGGCAAAGGCACAAGTCGACAGTGAAACAAAATTGTCTTTCCTTTACACTCTAAGAACCGCAAGTTTGCGCAGTGAGTGGAACAGGTTCTGTGTCCCTGCAGATCTCATTTTACACTTTGTAAGAGTGAATGCTCTGTTTCGGTATTGCCAGCAATAAAATTTCAAGCGCACTAGTTTTTGTCTGGTACTCTCGGTCGACGCGGCCAACACTGCCGTCACACGCATGCAGCGGTTTACGGTTGGAGGTGTAGCGGCGGCATGTTCATGTCTTTTCATTTCCCGGGACATTTTCTTTCAAATTCGAGCATAGAGCTTCGTGGATTGCACGGCACGTGTTATAAGATTGTACGCGGTAAGTTAAAATGAATTGTACTTCATTGTTGTGGCCATTGTACGTGCACGTATCTTCGACCCACGGCATGATTGTGCGTGCGGCTTTCGTGCAGCCGTCGCTCTGCAGCAGTGAAACCACGTTTGTTGCGCGTTGTGGCATCGCTCATCGGTGCTTGCTTGTCGCTTCACCTACGCGTTTACATGGCCGATAGATAGCATTAACGGGCCGCTGTAGTCGCGGTTCGTGCATGACGAGTTCTACGAATTTGTATCGGCCCTGACAACAATGTCTTTCTCGTTTAGCAAGCATTTACGCAGTTTATATAGAGAAAGCGTGACCACCGAATGGATGCGCCCCTTACACAGGAAAATACAGATTTCAGGCTATTCGGTTACTCCAGCTACTCAACATCATATCGGGCGCAGTCCCATTTCCTTTGTCCCTTTAGTCATGTTATTGCAAGTCGTTCACTGCTTGACCATTGTCTGACCGGATGAGATACTTTGCTGACGCGCTTTCGTTTTTAAATGAGTTTTCTCGTATACATGATGCGCATAGTCGTGCACGCCGTGTCTCTAAGTGCGTGTAACAAGTATCGACTCGCGTCAAAGGGCGAGCTCTCACTGGCCCTGACGCCAAGCTTGGCAAACTTCGCCTGTCGAGGTGCGATTATCTCCGCAGGATTATTAGGCGCGAAGCGCCTTGTGTGCTTGGACTGTCGGCGGCTGACACCGTCGTCGTCACGGTAAAGCAAGCAATGGTAAAAAGAAAAATCCACGCACAGTTGACAAGGACCGCCTGCTAGAATTCGAACACACAACTATTCCGCGATG
Source organism: Hyalomma asiaticum (assembly GCA_013339685.2). Lineage (NCBI taxonomy): Eukaryota > Metazoa > Arthropoda > Arachnida > Ixodida > Ixodidae > Hyalomma > Hyalomma asiaticum. The sequence continues at coordinate 35,920,617 of CM023482.1, forward strand.
CGTCAATATGAGCACATTGAATGTATGCGGAACAAACACGCCTTATATCTTCAATAAGCCTCTTTAGATTTTTCGTCTAAGTGGTGTCTGGTTAAGCTAAGGTGCTTAGGAAGCGAAATTGCTCTTAAATTAACATCGCCTTCCTCGCGCTGCAGTCTTGATCCTCAATGATGGTACCGCCATCTACGAATGATAGAGCGAAGCCGATTGCCGCGCTAATGTACGCGCCACGGTGGGCCGATCCTGTAGGCAATAAAGTTATGCGCTCGGGCTGTCGGCATCTCCTTTCGCCCGTGGCGACGGGCCGATCTCAGGAGGCACTACAGACATTTTGTAGTCAGGCAGTGCGTGTTGTGGTATCAGAACGATTTTAATAAATTTCTGATTAATGAGCCCATGCTTTCGGTGTCTAACGTTGTCATCTTCGTGGGCAGGGTAAGGAAAGCCCATTAGCAGCGATTTCCGTGTTCCTTTAGGAAAAGCGCATCACTACATGCTTCGTATTTCGCCAGGGGCGTGATCGGAGATCTTTGTTCGGAGAGGAACCTGTTCGCTCGCTGCAACGTCACGAAGAGGGGGCGCGGCTTTCGTTGTGCGAGCTGGGGATTTGAGCGACTGAGTGCGGCTCAGGCTTCCAGGATTGGCCACTCTCCTTCGTTTGAGTGGGAACTCTTTCTTGACAGGGTGAACCATAAAATAAGCGAGAATGGGAGGGCGAGAGCCGCCAATGGACAAGGAGTGAACATGCCAAATATTAACGAGCTTCTTTTGCTATCTTCTTTTAGACAACATATTGCAAAACAAAATGCTTTTCTTCTTCAAATGAATAAGATTCTTTTAGTACAACGAAGAATCCTTTTCCGTGAGCGTAAACGCGTGACGTGTAGAGAAATCTTGATAATGCAAAACGCAATCGGGCCCGGCTGCTTACGAGGTGAGCATGACCGCGGCGAATGGCTTGCCGCGAAAAGCGAACAAAACCTCCCGCCCTTACGAAAATCGGTTTACAGTTCCTTTAAAACTCCTAATGGGTTTCTACAGAGTCTAAAGGAACTCTATAGGAACTCGCGATCTATAGAGTCGTCTCTATATTGCGTCCATAGTAAGCTTAAAGCGACCTATCTATAGAACCATTTCATTTCATGCACAATATGTACTCTATAGAGGGCATAATGATTTACGTCCTGAACTCTGTAGAGTAGCTTTTATAAAATGTCTTTAGCCCTCTTAATGCGGTCTGTCTATAGACTACCTCTCCAAAAGCCCTCTATAAGAGTTCTATAGAGGGTCTATAGGCATCATATGCACTAAGTTATATAGAGGAATGTTTAAAGAATGTTTTAGCTCTCCTAATGTGATCTACCTGTGCACTATCTCTCATTCGCCCTCTATTTAAATTTACAGGCAATGTGTTGACATCATACCCACTAACATTCTATAGAACAATGTGAAGAGAATTGTGCTAGCACTATTAATGCAACACCCATATAGATTGGCTGCATGCATTCCTAGTCTGAAAGTGTAGGATATTAAGGTGCATACCATATATGCTGAATTCTACATAGAAATGTTCATGGGATATCTAAATGAGCTGAAAAGTGGCCTGTCTCTAGAATGGCTCTCCATCTGTACTCTTTCATGGTATCATTAAAGACAAAAGGGCGGAACCTGTGTTTGGGCCATTTGCAGCACAACTGCACAACCACTGAATTTGTCATGAAAGTAAAATCATACAGGGTGGCACTCACTGTATGCATTATAACAGTTACAATGTATATAAAAATGGTAACCTGAAAAGCGACCTATGGCACAATTAAATGCTTATTAAGAATGAAATTTAGTTCACGCACATTTCTGACATTTGCACCGCTGTGATTGTTCAACACCTCTAAATTCTTCATCATAACTTATTTTTGTGCAATAATTTATGCACCACACCTAATGTCATGAAAAAAGCCTTAATTCATAAGTATGAAAAACTCCTGAGTTGACAGATATATCAAACTGCTTATAGACTAAATCTCTGCACAACACACCGGCACTCAGTAATTGCTTTTTTTTTATCCAGCCAGTTACATAATCTTTCTCTTTCACTTTTCTCCACCTGAAAACAGCATGCGCACATTTGCTTTGGAGGAGCGGTGAGTGGGCCTCTATAGAAGGATACAGTGTGGTCTCAATTTGAGAGTTAAATCAATTTCAAAGAATACTATTGGCTTGGTATATGCGGAACACCTTTCATGCTTTCAATGACATCAGGAAGATCCGCGCTCAATAAAAGTTGGACATTGTCGAAATCGACTACAGTCTTATTTAAAGAAGCATTATTTCAAAGTAGTTTTTGCAAAAGCTGTATAAATACCTGTGTATGCTGTGCAATTTTTTAATGCTTACTCCACTTTGTTACATGCAAATTAATGTACTGAACGAAAATGACAGATTTTTTTCGCACAGGAACAGTAAACACTCTATAATGCTCAACATACTTAAAGATAGCATAAATAAAAATGTAGTTCAAGCCAACATTTCTGAAGCCAAGGGGACTTTGTCGAATAAAGTTGCCTTGTAGAAACATTGACTTCAGTGCCACCTCAATCGTTAAACTGCTGCTCATCATTTCTAAGTTCTCATGTTTTGTGAAGTTTGCACGACGTTGCGCACCAGCCGGAATAGAACTCTCGCCGTTCTCAGATTTGACGCCAGGAAGCGAACCAACGGCTTCGAACAAGCTACTCGTCCGAGAAGACACCAGAGCGCCTCCGAACTCGTCAACGGTTGTGTCTGGCTACTGCGCCGCTCTCGCCGACACCGTTGCACTCCTTTCGCTATCTGACCGCGTTGGCACTAGGAAAGGCTTGCTGGTGCCCTTTGCGACTGTACGATTTTCTCAGGGCAGCACCGCTATCTTCGTAACGAACCCATCCCCGTACACAGTCCCGTTGATGCGAAGTGAATGTCTTGGCAGGCTGGAATCCATCGAAGACGCACAAGTTATCGACGCACCCGATGACTGACCCAGTTCCAGTGCGCTCAGTGCTGTTTCCACGTCTCATTCGTCACCCGCCGATGTATTTGGTTCCTCCATTGCTGACAACCTTACGCCGGTCCAACGTTCCCAGCTTCTGTGCCTGCTAGACGAATTTCGTTCTTCTTTCGATGTCGCGCAAACTTCTCTCGGCCGCACGTCCGCTGTTACACACCACATCGACACTGGCACCCAACCGCCACTGCGGCAACGTCCATACCGCGTCTCTCCCTCAGAACGTCGAATAATTAACGAACACGTCGATGACATGCTTCGATGGATTTGCAGGCTAGTTGGTCAAGCATCATGGAAAAAACAGCGCGAACACAAGGACGATGAAAAAGGGAACAAACACCACGCGCTGTTTTTTCCGTGATGCTTGACCAACAGCGCTCCGTGGTGTGGTGTGTGTTCCCTTTTTCATCGTCCTTGTGTTCGCGCTGTTTTTTCCAACATGCTTCGACACGATGTTATTCGACCTTCAAACAGCCCCTGGGCGTCGCCTGTTGTTCTCGTCGCGAAGAAGGACGGTTCTGTACGGTTCTGTGTGGACATCGGCGACTCAACAAGGTCACTCGTAAGGACGTTTATCCGCTACCGCGAATCGATGACGCGATTGACAGCCTGAAGGAGCAGAATTCTTTTCATCCCTCTATTTGCGGTCTGGGTACTGGCAGGTACCCATGGCTGATGACGCTCGGCCGAAGACGGCTTTTGTCACGCCCGACGGCTTGTACGAATTCAACGTCATGCCGTTTGGACTGTGTAATGCGCCCGCTACCTTTGAACGCATGATGGATACCGTTCTGCGCAACTTGAAATGGCACACGTCCTTGTGCTACCTCGATGACGTTGTCGTTTTTGCTCCGGACTTTTCCACGCATCTTCAACGTCTGCGGGATGTTTTGACTCGTTTGCGGGAAGCCGACTTACAACTGAATCTCAAGAAGTGCCGATTTGCAGCACGGCAGCTAACAATACTGGGCTACGCCGTGTCCAAGGACGGAATTCTCCCCGATCCAGCCAAGCTTCAGGCCGTGGCCGAGTTCCCCAAACCGACGTCCGTCAAGGAATTGCGCAGCTTCGTGGGACTGTGCTCCCACTTCCGACGCTTCATTCGGAACTTCGCCACTATCATATCGCCGCTAACGAAGCTCCTCGGAAGTAACGGGCCCCTCGACTCGTGGTCGTCAGGGTGCGACGAGGCGTTCGCAAAGCTCCGTCGTTTATTGACGTCTCCTCCCATACTACGCCATTATGATCCTACGGCCCCTACAGAGGTACACACGGACGCTAGCGGTGTTGGCCTCGGCGCTGTCCTTGCGCAACGCAAACCAGGGTTCCCTGAGTATGTCGTTGCATACGCAAGTCGTACGCTTACTAAAGCCGAGACCAATTACACCGTGACGGAAAAAGAATGTTTGGCCATCATCTGGGCACTTACTAAGTTCCGACCATATCTGTACGGCCGCCCATTTGATGTCGTCACGGATCACCATGCACTTTGTTGGTTGTCGTCACTGAAAGACCCCTCCGGCCGCCTTGCGCGTTGGGCACTTCGCCTACAAGACTACGATATTCGCGTAGTCTACCGCAGCGGGCGTCAGCATTCTGACGCCGACGCCCTCTCGCGATCTTCCTTGCCCAATGACGATGGCCACGGCTCGGTATCTCGTATCGCCATTTCTGCCATCGACCTTCACACCATCGCTACCGAACAGCGCAAGGATCACTGGATCGCCTCGTTGATCGACTTCCTCTCTGACCCGTCGGCAAAACCGACCGCTCGCGCGTTGCGCCGTCAAGTCCATCACTTCGCCATTCGCGACGACCTACTTTATCGACGCAATTACAACGCCGATGGCCGCCAATGGTTGCTAGTTGTACCCCGGAGTCTGCATTCTGAACTATGCGCGTCCTTCCACTCCGATCCGCAATGTGCACATTCTGGGGTATACAAAACATACGAGCGCATCCGACAGCGATACTTCTGGCGAGGAATGTACCGCTATGTTCAGCAGGTCGTTCGTTCCTGCCTCGATTGCCAGCGGAGGAAGTCTTCGCTGCACCTGTCTCCAGTAGGTCTACAGCCTCTGCCTTGCCCTATCCGGCCATTAGGGCGCGTCGGCATCGATTTGTATGGGCCCCTCCCGCTAACGTCGGCTGGTAACCGCTGGGCCATCGTCGCTGTTGACCACCTCACGCGATACGCCGAAACCGCCGCCCTCCCCGCGGCTACAGCGCGCGATGTCGCCTCCTTCCTGCTCCGCCGCTTCATACTTCGACACGGCCCACCCCAGGAATTGCTTAGCGATCGAGGGCGTGTCTTCTTATCGGAAGTCGTCGAAGCCATTCTCAAAGAGTGCCACGTTGTTCATCGCACAACTACTGCTTACCACCCGCAGACCAACGGCCTCACAGAACGCTTTAATCGCACGCTCGGCGATATGCTCTCAATGTACGTCGCCTCTGACCAAGCAAATTGGGGTGCCGTCCTGCTGTTCGTGACCTACGCTTATAATTCAGTTTCAGTTTATTAGTAATATAAGCATTAGTTACATAAAACTTGTATACAGATGAGGGTCCCAGAGTATGAATACTGAAAACGGGACCCTCACCGCCACTCAGAGCACCACTGGGTTTTCACCCTTCTTTTTATTGTATGGTCGGCACCCGTCGCACACAATCGACACAATCCTACCGTACAGGCCGGATACATCTGAGGCTGCGCCTATTTCTGCCACAGCCAGACGTGCTGAAGAGTGTCGCGATCTCGCCCGGGCGTTTGCTACCAGCGACCAAGAGCGCCAGAAGAGCATTCGCGGTGACACCGCCTCTGCACCTGCGTTCCTTCCTGGAACGCTTGTCTGGCTCTCGGTCCCTTGCACTACATCAGGGCTCTCTTCAAAACTACTGCCCAAGTACGACGGCCCCTACCGTGTGGTCGAGCGTACCTCTCCGGTCAACTACCTCATCGAGCCCGTTGAGCCATCCTCAGACATGCGCCGTCGGGGCCGCGACATTGTGAACGTCGAGCGCCTCAAGACCTACTATGACCCACTCGTAGTGACCAGCTTTTAGGTCGCCGGGAGGCTCCCTTTTGTCCCGGGGGGCAATGTAAAGAAGCATTGGAATGTCGTAGTGGGCCGCCCTCTCCAGCACCTTGCAGTGGGGTTCGCTCTTCAGCGCTCCGCTGAGGAAGACGCCGCTCGTGCTCGAGATCCAGGCTCGTTGAGACGCGCTTTGCTCGTGTGGTCGCCGCTCGCTCCGGGGATCGTGACTTGAGCCGTTGATCAAGCTACCGGTCGGCCCTTACGCCAGCGTTGAATAAACGCCTTTACATTTTATTTATTTATTTAAAGAAAACTGCAGGCCCAAAAACGGGCGCAGGCAGGGGGCAAATGTACAATGAAATACAATTAGACAACGCGAACAAACATTTGGAAGTGTCGAGAATACATAATGAGCTAAGAAATAGCTGTAGTAAATATAAAACAAAAGGAAACATGAGAAGTAGGAAAAAACAAACCATATAATTATGATGAAGTAGCAATGCGAAGGGTAAACAGCAAAAGTAGCAACACAGTGAAATAAATGTAAAGTTCAGACACTTCAAATTATGGCCACGTTGACAAGATCGTGTCATACGTACAGTTACACACATACACGTGAAAAAAAGAAGAAATAAAACAATTTTATGAAGTCACTGCAGTAGCTTATTAGACTATGGATCAGAGAACATGATAATAAATGAAGGTATCAAAAATAATAAATGAATCACAGTAAGGTCAAACAGTTACACGCTCTAAGAAATCAACGTTAGATAAATCTGAAAAAGGTAGGTTATTCCAATCTGTTATGGTGCGTGGAAAGAAGGAATATTTGAAAAGATTAGTTCTTGTCCGATAAGATGTTAAAGAGCCAGCGTGTCGATGACGTGTTCTACGAGCTGTAAGGGGTTTTAAATAATGACTTGGGTCTATAGCTAAAAGATTATTTTTGAGCGAAAACAGAAATTTTAGTCTATGTATTTTCCTGCGTACATGGAGCGTTTGAATGTTATGCAGTGTCATTAGACTAGAGGGAGGGTCGCTGTTGCGATATTTAGAGTAGGTAAATCTAACAGCTTTTCGTTGAATCATTTCGAGAGTATCAATGTTAGTCTTTGTGCATGGATCCCAGACAATGCTGGCATATTCGAGTTTAGGTCGAATTAGAGATGTATAAGACGTTAATGTAGTGCTACAAGGTGTATGTTTTAGTTTGTGTCTGAGAAAGCAAAGTTTCTTGAATGAGGAGTTGCATATGTTGGAAATGTGTGTATTCCAGCTGAGGTTATTCGTTATTGTGATTCCCAGGTACTTATATTCGCTGACTTCTGTAAGTAGTTCGGAACCAAGTTTGTAGATGAACGACAGTTTCTTAGATTTCTTTTAGGGGCGAAGCTCCCTAGGGCGTGGGTCTGTACATCCCATGGTGTTCGTTGTTGGTGATGTACGTAGCCACGTCTACTTTTATGAAAAAAAAATTCCGAAAATTGTGTCCTCTGCCTGGATTCGAACACAGGCTCTCGGCGTGGCAGTCGAGCGTTCTACCACTGAGCTACGCCTGTTTTTTTTTTTTTTCTTTATTACATGGAAATGACAACTCAAGTTAAAAACCAGGATGAGAACAACTCCACACTCAAAAATCAGGCAAACACACACATGCGTCCAACAAGTGCATCCATTCAGGCGGCGACTCCTGAGCCGCATACACACTTCTTACGTAGGCTACAGTTTCTCGGTAGAATGATCTTGTCGAACGTGGGCTTTCCGCATGGCGATCACACAGTCTTGATCTCCATAGGCTGTATAAACCGAGCACTATGAACATGTCATAGGGAGGACCGGTAATCGTTTTGAACGGTAGAAACCGAATTGGGTAAGGAGTGATGTCCATGTCCTTTTTAAGAGTTCGCTGGAGAATGTCCCAAAAAAATATTGCATCCGTACAGTCAATAAAACACGACTGTGGTTGAAAAATTATCGCTAAAAGACCTAAACAGGTATAATGTCTCCCGCGGAATCGCATTAACAAACGTAATGTTACGTTGAAAAATAGTAATACACCGCTACACGACGCGAAAATGGATTGTATAACGAGGTCGAGGCATCATTTGAAAGAACACAGAGCTGCGTGCTTTATAGCTTTGAACCCATTACGGAGGCACTGGTAATTATGGCGTAGTGGGTACTTCCCTACTTGGCAAAATGATAAGTTATGGCGCAGGAGATACCTACCACTTCTACTTGCACTAGTTTCCTCAAGCGTTTAAAGTGGCCTCTAAGAAAGTAGCTCCTCCTGCTTACGCTGTCACTGTCCTGCAGTTCCGCGCAGGCCTGGCTCTAGCACAGCATATCCCCCTTAAACGCGAGATCCCAGCGTACGAATACAGTGTTTCTCACGCCTTTACATGATGATCGACTGGGCGATTTACGCGAAAGATTCACGGTTTACCGATGATTCCCTCCGGAGCTTCGCCCACTCATCATCATTCACCCCGTGGATATGCTGTGATTTTTTTTAGTTATTGACATACAGACCGTTTTAGTGGCATTTAATTCCATGCTCCGTCGACTACACCATGAAACAATACTTTGAAGATTAGAGTTTAGCAAAACTTGATCTTCAGGGTAGTTAATTTCATTATACAGTACACAATCATCCGCAAATAATTTAATTCGTACAGGGGCATAATTTTCATTAGTAATATCATTAATGAATATTAAGAATAATAAGGGGTCAAGTACACTACCCTGGGGCACTCCTGAAGCAACTGGTAGCTCGCTGGATGAGCGATTACTAATTGAAATGTATTGTCGGCGGTTAGTCAGATAGGCAGCCACCCAATTCACTATGTAAGTTGGAAGGTTAATTGATTCTAGTGTAGGAATAAGCTTCCTATGAGATACAAGATCGAACGCTTTCTTAAAATCTAGAAATATTACATCGACCTGACCGGACCCATCAAGAACACCAGCAAAGTCGTGAACAATTGTTAATTGTGTCGTTGTGAAGAACCCTTCGCGAAAACCATGTTAGCAGGAAGAAAGTATGTTGTTATCACCTATAAACTTTATATTTTCATTAGCTATTATATGTTCAAGTAGTTTGCAACATGATGAGGTTAGCCATATGGGGCGATAATTTGTTACTAGTGCGGCGTCACCTTTTTCCAATTGACTTCTCGCTCATTTTTCACTATGGGCTGTAATAAAAAAGGGCTTTTACTGCGCATAGGGTTGAAGAAGCCGCTTGTTTACTCGGCTCTGTATAGCGTACACGTATATTTGCGTTAAAATACCTTCCATGTCATGTTTCATGAAACGCAAGGCAGTTAACAGACTCAGTTATTCAAGCTACATGACTGTACACGCCGCTTGAGTACTACCACAATATTTGACACACGCCTATACTTAGTAAACATTTTAGTATTCAAACGCGTCGCTTTGTTACCATGATTACTTGTATGACCGTGACAAGAAAAGGTGTACTTTTTATGCACACAAAAATGCGTTCTTCAGGCGAAAAACTGCTGCTCTTTTTCGAAATGCTCGCAATAGCATATCGAGAGACGATATCACTCCAATGCTGCATTTACGCGTTATGTTTTCCGCTTGACTTATTCAGAAGGACGCTAGGTGCACTTTCCCGTATACTTGAAATCACACCAGCACCCCAACCGAAAAAACCTGTGCTGAACCGGAGGTGCGACGACCACATGGAACGCTCACGGCCAGGCGCCCAATGATTTTAAGAAAGAGCAAGGACTGCAGTGCAATGCCAAATAATGCTATAACTAACATGCTTGGATAAGAATACATGAAAGCATTCAACACTGCACCGACTCAGGTAACAAACATATTGAAGGATATGTGTGGCGTACGCGCGCATGTGTAAGCGCCCTGGCTAGCAGACGACGCAAGGAGCTATCCACACTTAGCAGCTTCGTCCACTAGCCGCTAGGCGCCGACTGTGCTCCATCTCGGTGCCAAATAGGCTGTCTAATAATGATATCGTGGTCTTACCACGTTCATATTTCTTAGAGAAAACACAGAGTTTGAATGCGTATTTAAGTAGTTAGCGCACTTCCATTGTAGCTCGCTTGTTGTTGTCGCCATTATCTGTGTATTAAGATCAACGTCATGCTGAAAATATCTTCGAATGTCATGCCGCAAAATTGCAGAGCGGTATTATTTTTCTTATTGCTAGCACAACTTAAAACAAAAGGCTGTCCTCTAAATTCAAAACGCTGCAGATGCAAATTACTGTCTTCTGAATGAGTTCATTTCAAGATATTTTGTAAAATATCGAGTTATCCATAATCTCCAAAGCAATAAATTTTACGGGGTCTAATACCCATGAATTGTGACTTTAGATATCGAATAATTTGAAACAATATTTGACTATGACACCACTTTTTGCCTAAGCGCTCACGAATCAATCGTACTGATGTTCATGTAATTCCCAAGCTTGAAAGCCTTCGTCGATCGTGACAGCGCACATAATTTCTTTGATATGAGCAGCCAACACAAGCATGACAACATCGATAAGATCGTCCTAAAGAAAAGGCGCGCCTCTGCTATCACAAACACCAATAGCCAGGGTAGCTATAAGGGCCCAGCAAAGCATTGCAATGTGAAGCAAAGGA